>CAMOHE010028844.1:0-16042 GCA_946598075.1 Artocarpus hirsutus | reverse complement strand
GGTTCGGCCTACCGGTTGGATGAATCCGGCCTGCCGATCCTTTGAATCTGGCCTGCCGAACACGAAGTTCGGCCTACCGATCTGGAAAAATTCCAGAAATTTTCACGCACGGGTCTCGGCATTCCCGAATTCAAATCCTCAAATCTAACCTGTTTTCTCAATTCCCAGGCATGGATAATCATCATAAACAATAGAAAATCATAATAGAACACTTTTGAATGAATTAAAACAAGTTTTAAACAAGATTTTTACAAAAATCCAAAAATAAAGAAAATAGAGGAAAAATGAAAAATCTTGATTCTACTCCGTTTTTGATGAAATGAAGTTCACATTCTAGCTAATCTAAGTCCATCTAATTTAGATTGAAGCTTTTCTAGGCTTAGAAACTCTAAAATTTCAAAATGCAAGAAAATCTTGAAAAATAGAAAAACTTTGAGTTTTTAAAATCTAACCTCTAATCAAAGCTTGAAAACGTTGTTTTTGTCGTTGAATCTTATTCCCGAGCCTTCGATCTCCTAGCCCGAAGCTTGAAAACGTGATTTGTTTCAAAATTTTAGAGAGAGAATGAGGGAGAGTGAGGGAACCCGAGAGAGACGAGAGAAGAGAGAGAATGAGCGAGAGAAAATGGGAGGAAAGAGAGAGAAAGTGAAATAAATGGAAGAAGAGAGAGAAAAGTAGTTGCATAAAACTGTGTGCAATCACACTCTGTTTTCAAATCAAATTGTTTTATTAAAACTTAAATTAACAATTAAAAACAATTTAGAATAATTTAAAAATCATAAAAAGTAATTAACACAAGGTTTCCACAAAAATAATCAAATTAAGTTTAAAACACTTATCATTTAACATTCTAATTTCATTTAATTAACTTCGGGGTGTTACACGCCCGTTCAACGAGGCGACGGCAATGATGAATCATGACCAAGATCGACGTAACAAAATAATATATTGTTGCGTGTGCGATAAAAAATTTTGTTCGTTGAGATCGTTGTCGGGGCATATGAGATCCCACCCGAATACGGCTTGGAGGGAAATTGATCCTCCGGTAGCTCGACTTCCCAACAGTGTGAGCAGTTCTTTATCAGAAGACACGTCAGAGGATGTTTGGAACAAGGATTATTGTAGTGAAATTTCAAAATCGCCCGTTGATTTATTGGAGCGCTTGCCTCGGAGCTGGTCCAAGACCGACAAGAGGGGAAGGAAAAGCACTGTGGTTGCTGCTGCCGCTGATAGTCTTATCAACCTGGCATGTGGCCGTTCTGGAAAGTTCGGGAAGCAAATAGGGGAACCATCGCCGCCGCTCATGTCTGAGGAGGGTTCCGCGACAAAGCTGAAAATAAAACCTGCCTCTGGTAAAGGTACTTTGTTGAAAATTAGTACAACTTATGATCAACAAGAGAACGAGGGCATGAAGGACCTGAAAGGTAAGAAGGTAACTATTACTGATTGTGATGTTACTGAGAAAAAGAGGAAAAATATGTGTTTGGGAGAAAAGAAAAGATATTATAGTAGTACTAGTAGTAGTACTGAAACGGACCAAAATGTGTATTTGCTGCGTAGTACTGCTGCTAAAACCCATAACAAGATTGATAACACCGCTAATTGATACAAGTGTAGCAGCTGTGAGAAATCTTTCGCAACATTCCAAGGCTTGGGAGGGCATAGATCCATTCACACCAAGAATATCGTTAGTACCCCGTCAGTGGCTGAGAAAGAGAACACTAATAGCGCCAGTGATACGATCTCGGAATTACCATCTCAATTAGCTGACTCAAGCCCTGAAATCACATCGTTGTCACGGGGATTCGATGTTCAAGGCTGTCAGAGTGGTCGTACATTGCTTGACTTTGATCTGAACGAGCTTCCCTTTGGTATGACGTAGGCGAAGAATAGATATGACGGCAAAAAAAAATTCAGTCTTTTTAGCAAACTAGTGCTAATTAGGACACATTTTGTGCCGACACAATAGGCTAATTAGCAGCACCATTTTGTCATCTGCATTCCTGAAGTTATTTTCTTTTTGTTTTGGACTTTTATTTCAAGCATACATCGATCTATGTCGAAGTTATGACGAACTGGTTAATTGTTATTGGCTTGTGTCTGTTAGCTTGAAAAACTTCAATTTCGAGCAAGCTTGGTTTCTTGGCTTTGTGTCTTACTCATTTGAGAGGTTCTAAAATTGAATGAATTTGGGTCAATTGGTAGCTATATCTCTTAGTATGTGTGTTGATGGTGATTTCTAGGAACATTCAATTTAGATTTTTAAATTTCTACTTTTATTTACAATGTCAGGATTGTGCGTTGTTATATGTTGAAATAGCTAGATAAATTATAACAAACTTAATAACATGCTAAAGTAAGTCGGTAATTTCCTTTCACTAGCCAAACAATGCCATTCAGATACCACTTTGAGTGGCTTCCAGCTTTCACTTTTCTTCCAAACTTTATAGAGAAGAGAGAATTGCTTGTTAAAAATACACAGAAGAGTCATTTAAAGTCACAAATTGAGGTAGGAATTTTATTCATGTGGCCGACTTCTTCCACTAATAAGTTGGTGTAATGGCTAAGATGTCTTTCCTTTTTCTTCTCTAAGAATGAATTCAAGGTTTGTTACCCATTGTCCGACTTAAAACTCTTGCCTAATCGATGACCTCTTTAAACCTATGGCAGTGAGAATGAAACTAAGCTTATGGTATAGTAGAATCAGGTCAAGTTATTTTCCTTTTTATTGGCGGATCTCGATGTTCGTCTATAGACAAAAGGAATAGGAGATGAGATGAAATCAATAATTATTGTTTCGCTGTTCTCTCACAAGAAGCAAGAAACTCTCTTCTACTTCATATATATGAGCTAAAAATTAAGAGGAAAAAAGGGGGAACTCCCTACACTACTGCTGCAAGTTTTGCAATGATATTTAGAGAATCCCTTTTAACAGGTTAAAGTTAAAGATAAATTTTGTCCTCAGGTAATAAAGTAACTTTAGAGTGCGTTTGTTAACATCATTAGAACCAAAAATTGAAAAAAAAAATTACTATATTTTGTAAGAGCTTTACACCGTAGCCTATTTTTTACTTTACATTGTAACATACGAGAACTTACATTAAAGTAATTGAAACTATATAGTTGAAATGACATTACTAAACGCCCATATGACTTAACAGTGGCTACATGTGATCAACAATATTACATAAAGATATTAACATGGGATTTTGGTTCGCGCGAATTTTCTTGTAAATGTATTACTATGTAATAAGTGAGAGTTATCTTGTGTGCATTATTAAAAAATTTAATCAAATTATTTTGCCTTTTTGTGAGTATCTGTTTACCCCTTTACTAACTTTTTACTTTTAGTTTATTAAAATTAACTTTTAGTTTAATCAATTTAATTTTAAAAGTAAAAAATGTGATTAAAAAATTATTTAATCAATTTTTGTACTTTTGGTCTTACGAACTTTTTCTATTTTGCTCTTTTTATCCGTAAAATATTGTGAAGCTAATCTATATTTTGTAAATGTGCCTGGTAATATATATATATATATATATATATATATATATATCTCTATTTATCAATATGCTCAATTTAAAATCCTTTCTCAAAAGTACTCTCAACTTCTATATTTTTTTGGTCCTCTAGGTGATAGATATGTATATAGAATTATTTTTAAATGTAAGTACTTTTTAAGTGCTTATCTTACTTAAAGGTTTTTGTTTTTCAACACTCTCTCATGCTGTACTTTCATCCATACTATTTTTTCAAACTTATCTCCATTAATATTTTACCGAGTAATAATAGAGAGTTTTATTTTTTATTTCTTTATTTACTTTGTCAATTATTTTTTTTTATGTTGAAATCTTTATTTTCCTTTTTTTTTTTTACCCTATTTATCTTTTTTCTGTTTTCTACACTAATTAATTATTATTTTAAAATATAGTTCATTTAAATTCTTTGTTTCCTCTAATTTTTGCTGTTGAAATAAGTTTCTTCAAGTGTGTCCTACTAAAGTATAATTTTTTTTAACTATAGTCTAACAAATATTTATTAATTGTGATATAGCGTAAGAGTACTCCTAAACTTTTCTCTTTGCCCCGGTTTGACTTTCCAGCTATATTATATGATCTACCAATGCACTTGCTAAAAACTTCAGCGTTGTTTCTTAGAATGCTTCGTCAATTATATTAGTTAGAACCTAATTCACAAGGACAACTCATATTAAACTTTCAATTGATCAACTACAAGTACATGATACTTTTCAAAAGAAACAAAAAAACAAACAACAAACAACAACAAAAAACAACACGAAACAAAACAAAACTTTAAGTACATGATTTCCTCCAAATTCAACTACTAGTCGACAAAATGGGATTTCGAGAAATTCTAAATTAATGTTTAATGGTGTGTACCGTCTAAATGGTGCATTTCACAATTTTATAGGGGCTGAATTTGTTACTTTCGTTTTCCTTTTTTAAATGAGCTTGGATTACTGTCCTCACTAGAAAACGAAAATGAAAACTAAAGTAATTACAAATTTAGCATCTAAAAATTGTGAAATTGTTACGTCCCGGAGTACGGGAGGTGACGTGGTGGTTTAGTTAAGTTAATTAAATAAATATTTAGTTAAAAACAGGGTTTTCAAATTTAATTTATAAATAAAAATGGGATAAATTTAATTCGTAAAAAAAGAAGAGATTAAGGAAATAGAATAAATTGTCATAACAATTAAACAAATAAAAAGAACATTAAAGTAATTAAATATGAGGTGGAACGAGTATGGGTCCCACTGACCCATATATTGTGCACACACATGTAGTACTGACAATATTATCATACAACCACAGTCCAAGTAAAAAAGATTAAAAGTTTACATGCCTTACTTGCTACAGTACAACCTACCCAATCTTCTACTGGTCACAAGTCCGGTCAGCAGACTCTTCTCCAATCCTAAGCTGATATCCACCTAGGGATAAGATTTTAAAACAATGAAAGCGTGAGCGAAAGGCTCAGTAGGACTATATTTTTAAAAATAAACAGATAAATATTCTATTAGAACTTTCTTAATAAATAAATGATTAAATAAATCAAATAAATATTTTTATCCAATAAAATTCCATTGAAATCAGTTTGTCAAGAGTACCTTTTTAATTCTCTCAGGCAAACCAAATATTCACTACCGAAGTGGCCCAGTTGGGTTTCGGGACCTGCCCCTAAGGTCGTTCACGACACGACCCGATCTCTGATATGGCATCATGTCCATATACCTTTTTATAATTAAAACCTCTATTTACCAAATATAATCATTAACATTCATTATGGAGTTCATTACAAAGATATCTCATTCTACCGTTATAAAAAATAGTCAATAAAATCCTTTTTCAATCAATCATTGAAAAACATTTTATTAAAAATCACTTTGAGGCCAAAACATTTAAAATTGGCTACCAAAGAAGGAGTAGAAGTCCTACCTCGATTTTTGTGTCGATGTCCCATACTGTAATCCCGGTCCACTATATGTTAGCTCCGCGGATCCACGCACAATTCCTAAACGCATAGTAACTTAGTTCATTAGTATCTAACCCGAGGTATCCTATGATACTAAATCATTTCATGGTGTCCTAGCATGCCATTTAGGTTTATAAAATCATTTTATAAAGTTAAAATTTCAATCAGGATTCAAAATAGTAAAAACGTGTGAAAATCACAAAATTGGGTTTAGGTTCGGTTGGCCTGCCGGTCCCCCTGGTTCGGCCGGCCAAACTGCACAGTTCGGCTTGCCGAAAGACCAAGTCCGGTAGGCCAAAGTTTTTCAGGTTCAACCTGTCGGTTGGATGAATCTGGTTTGCCGATCTTTTGAATCCGGCCTGCCGAACACAAAGTTCGGCCTATCGATCTGGGAAATTTCAGAAATTTCCACGCACGGGTTTCGGCTCTCCTTGAGCCCAATTCTTCAATACAACCTGTTTTCTCAATTCTCAAGCATGGGAAATCATCATAAACAATAGAAAATCATAGTAAAACACTTTTTAATGGATTAAAACAAGTTTTAAACAAGATTTTCAAATAAATCCAAAAATAGAAAAAATAGAGAAAAAATAAAAAATCTTGATTTCAATCCGTTTTTGTTCAAACAAGGTTTGTATTCTAGCTAATCTAAGTCCATCTAACTTAGATTGAAGCTTTTCTAAGCTTAGAAACTCTTAGATTTCAAAATGTAAGAAAATTTAAAAAATAGAAAAATTTTTGAATTTTAGAAACTCACCTCGAATCGAAGCTTTAAAACGATGTTTTTGTTGTTGAATCTCGTTCTCGAGCCTTCAATCTACTAACCCGAAGCTTGGAATCGAAATTTGTTTTTTTCAAAATTTTAGAGAGAGAATGAAACCGAGAGAGTGAGAGAGAAGAGAGTGACGAGCGAGAGAGTGAGGGAAAAATGAGAGGAAGAGAGAGAAAAGATAAAATAAATAGAGGAAAAGAGAGAAAAGTGGTTGCAAAAGACTGTGTGCAACTACACACTGTTTTCAAATCAAATTATTTCATTAGAATTTAAATTAACAATTAAAAACAATTTAGAATAATTCAAAATTATTAAAAGAGTAACATAACACAAGATTACTTAATTTTCATAAAGTAATCAAATAAAATTTAAAATGCTCATTATGGCACACTAATCCACCATTTAGCATTCTAATATCATTTAATTAACTTCGGGGTGTTACAGAAATGAACCATCTAGATTTATAAGTTTGTAACAAAAAGAGAGAGAGAGAGAGACTAGAGATTGAACAACAATATTGATAGCCATTTTTTCATAAGTCATAAATAGAAATGTTCTAGAAAGAAAATATGGAATGGTCATTGTTCATTCTCTAACTCAATTTGAGTTATCTTCTAATATGTATCATGAATGGTTTGATGATATACCAGATTGTATTATTCCGACATATGCTGGGGATTCTTAATTAGTGGTATAGAGTTCATTGTTTCTCTAATAAACAAAAAATCCAATAAACAATAAAAAGATATCGCCCCGTAATGATTTACATGCTTTTGCCAATATTGGTATTGAAATATAGAACTATTGTTGAACTGTCTTCTAATAAATTAAGCATTTGGAATGCGTTGGTAAAATTAGTATGACGTCATAACAAGAAGTTCTTATTTCAAACGGTTAAGTTGTGGAGTCTAATTAGAGATTTTATTAATGAGAAAGCAAAATTAGTGCGCCACAGTTGTGAGCAAGAAGAGCCAGAGTCTTGGAGTTCTAGAGCATTGTTTCTTAGGTGGCAGCAAATCATCGCTGCAGTGCCTGCTAGGCAAGGCCGCTGTATGGTTGAAAGGGATTTTTTAAACGTGAATATTTGAAGTATAGACAAGTTGTCGTGTTCATAGGGAAGTGTGTTTTTTGAAAAATTCAAAATTTTTGGTTTAAAGTAGAAAGGGAATTTTCAAAACAAAACTTAAAAGAAAAAAAATATTTTTGAGAATTTTAAAATAAGATTTTAAAATATAAAATTAAAACAGTGAATCTTTACAAAATTTCATAACCGATATAGAATTTTGATTCTAAGTAATTATCTATAGCATTTGATTTATTATATCTTTTCTCATTAATTAGAAGCACAATTAGTAATTTTATAAGTTAACCTAAAGTAAGAAAATAGCAAGCTATAATATAGTAAGGGTTTTCCTATAAAAGGTAGTAAAATAATCATCTCTCACTAATGATTGCATGCATTAGTTATGGAAATTATAACCGCTGTTACTACATTATAATTAACTTAATTTTAAGATAGAAAAAAAATAACAAATCAAAATTATTATATTTAAATGGAATAAATTTTGTATTAATTTCTGCAAAATCTCGTCTCATTAAATGGTTTAAGAATTCACTATGTCATTCTTTGTTGACAATAATTTAAGCATTACCAAGCATGTAATGTGCCAGTTCATGTCTACAATGCAGTAAAAACTCAACTTACTAAACATGCATGATTTAGTATTGTTAATATTAATTATACAATACAATTAAATTACATAAAAAAAAGCATGACTGAATTTATGCAAGAATTGAGTAGTATAACAACACTAACAATAATGACTAAAAACATAAGAAATGTAATTTATTCCATAAAAATATAAACATTACAAAGCAGATATAGAGCTAAAATTCATATCAAAGTACTATGCATATAAGATCATCCTTTTACCTTACCAAAATTTTTACACTAATTTAAACATTATTTAATATTAAAAGTGGGGTTAAGGAAGAACCCTAACGACATCTCCTCTTAAAATAGGGTATTGATGAGCTTCTAGCTCAGCAGTTGAAAAGAATGCAGGAAAATTGGCCAAAAGGCTGTGGGGGCTGTTCTAGAAGGTTTATATAGGAAGGATTTTTTAATATTCATTTTTAATATTTTTTTGTTATTTTATTTATTTATTTATTTTTATATTTTATTCAGATTGCATCTGGTCAAGATGCATTTCTATTCTTTCGACACCTAGCAGATCAGCGTTTGGTGCTGGTTTTATTTTATTTTTTTTCCTTTTTCTTTCTTTCTTTCTTTCTTCGCCTGAGACAATATTGATTAATGCTTGCGATTCAATGCATCGCCTGTACCGATCAGGCACATAAGAGCCCTCGAATCGCTGACCAAAGACTGAAGAAATAGGCTAGATTGAGTCAACCTAGAAAAAGAAAACAACTTCCTCTCAACTGCAGATCGGTTGAAACTCGATGAATCGATGACTACAAAGGCGAGAGCACATGCAACGTGCTGCATGGAATCTGGCGATTAATCAGGGATAGTGGGGGACAGCTGGCGACATGCAGATGGTCCGGATTGATCCTATGGCTTGATCGTGCGGCCTAAGTGCTTGCCACATGTCATTTCTTTTTATATTGTGAGTTTCTTTTTATTTCTTGTGCATTTGAGGTCTCTTTTTGTATTTTTTGCGTCGTTTTTCTCCATTTTTCTTACAGATTTTAAATCTAAAATAAAATAAATTAATTAAAATTAATTATTTTGGAAACTTAATTTTTACAATAATTTTAAAAATATTTATCTTACAATAAACACACGAAAATAATTACAAACTTCTAAAATTTTAATATCCTTTGGTTTGACACAGATATGATTTTTAAGACTCTAAAATATTTTTAGAAATTACTAAACATATAATAAAATATATTTATAAACTAAAAATTTATTTACAAACACACTAAGACTCAAAATAAAATTACAAAACATTATTTTTACAATTTTTATAATTTACAAACTAATTAATTACAAAACAAACAGAGATGATTCTAAAAATTACTAAAATATTATTAAATATAAAAACCACTAAAAACATATTTTTAAACATATTTTCATCCAAATACACTAAAATACTAATTAACATAAAATGCTATTAATGAGAGGAATTAACGAAAAATAAAAGCATAAAAAATGATTTTATCCCTAAAAAATGTACGCTTTTATAATCTTATCACACCCCCCACCTAGCTTATTGCTAGTCCCTAGCAATTAAAGCGATATAATTTTAAAATAATTTACAGAATATTCACATAATGCAAACCATTTAACTAAAATTTGACTTACCTAACTAAATAGACAAACAAAACAAAAATTTTATTTAAACAATTTATATGCTATTTAACAAAATGTAAATTAGCTAGACTTAGTGCAAAAAGAGATAATATATAATTTTGAAGCTTTATCAAAAAACTAAGAATAATATTATTATAATACTTTGATTCAAATCACTCCTGCATGTAGGAATACTTCAAATTTATAATTAGAACAATTAAAGAGTAGAAACTTAAAACAAGAATATATACAATAATTAAACAAAGTGGATAGTGCAATATCTTATTCCTTTAAGCTTTCTTTATAATCCATTTAACGAGTTTTGGATCAGTAACTCTTAAACTAGTTGGCCTAAGGTATTAGGCATTGAAGCACTCTATAGAATTTATTTACTTGAGTTAAAGAGGCTATGAAACCAAACTTATTCAAATTTATTCATTAATTTATATAATTAGACACTTTATTTATTTACACTTCTTTTTCTTTCTTTTTATCATTTTTTGGTTATTTAATTTAATTAATTAATTTTGAAAATGTTACTACCCTTAATTATTCATCTTCCTAAAACAACAAAACTCAAATATTTATAGCGTTGACTTACTACCACAATTAAGCATTACAGTGCGTATATGAAAAGAATAGCTTACAAACACTCTGAAAAATAAACAAATAAAAATTTTAAATGAAACTGAAGTTTTAAAGGTACATAAAGTTAGTCAATTACAAAAAAAAGATATTTTAGTAATAAGAAATTCATAAATCAAAACAAAATAGTAACACATTAATTACTAAGAAACTAATATCTACAAAACATTTTTTTTTTTTTTACATTTTTAATGACTTATATGAAAACTTACAAAAAAACACACAAAAAAGGAAAAATACACAAAAATCTAGAGCAAAAATCGAGAACGTTGAGCAAAAATAAAAAAATTTTGGCATAATTTCGCACAACATTAAAGCACAACCCTCTCCCTCAGCCTAAATTGTACATTGTTCCTAATATATGAAAAGAACAGTGAGAGTAGCAAAAATGTTACCTAAATTAGCATAGTTGCAGCGATGATCCGTAACAAAGTTAACAAACCAAACTAAAACAAACACACAACAATATATTACTAATTGGGTCTTTTAAAGTCAGATTCTTAAGACTTTTTTGTTTGAAAATTAAAATTACATTTTAAATTCTTCAAAAAGCGTTTCAAGAGGTTGCAAGTACAAAATACTTACTAATCATAATGACTATATCCTCCTTAATCTCAACCATTTTAAATTAATTACTAAGTAATTTAAATTCAAAGATTTTTTTAAAGAAATTTAAAATGTGAAAATCAAACTACATTTACAAACTTAAATTCGTTAAAATGCATCTCTAAAAATTTTCCATAATCAACGTAAAATGAAGTATTCTTACACACTCCAACCCTTGGGTGGGTTATTCCATGTAGATTTTTTCTTCAAGATCTCCATTAAAAAAGGTTGTCTTTACATCCATTTGTTGAACTTCAAGATTGCATAGTGCAGCAATTGCTAATATCATTCATATAGAGGTTATTCTCATTATAGGAGAATAGACCTCGAAGTAATCAAAGCCTTTCATTGTTTGTAATCTTTAATTACAAGTCTGGTCTTATACTTGTCAATTGTTCCATTTGCCTTCATTTTCTGTTTAAAAATCCACTTACAACCTAGTCGTTTATTTCTCAAAGGAAGATTCACTAACTCCGAAGTATAATTCTATATGATGAAATCAATCTCGCTCTTTATGACCTCTTTCCACAAACGACCCTTAGTTGAGCATACAATTAGCTATAGTGCCTTCACTCTATTATCAGAACACCTAAAAAGCTCCAAGAGACCTTAAGCCTGACAGCATTAGAGAGAGTAGAAAGGAGTGTGTATAAATTAGTGAGAGTGGTCTACTTCTATAGGCTCTTGTAGGAGGTGTTACAAACTAAACATAACGAGGAATTAATCCTAATTATTTCCAGAATAATGAGATCAACACAACAATTACAACCTCTGATATTCAACCATTACCCTACCCACTATCTTGTCCAGATTCATGCGCTAATGTGCAAAAAGTCCAACAGTCATATTGACTGTTCATATTCTAAAATGAACGTAAAATAAAACCAAGTTTAAGCAAAAAAAAAAAATTCAAAAAATGAAGCCCATGCAAGCACAAGACCAATGTAGTGGCAAATGCATCACCCACGGGCACATATATTGCACCCCTAACCCACCGAGCTGATGATTTGCACCCTTTATGCATCAAAGAGCTTTTTGGATACAAGTTCTTACCCAAGACCAAAGGTGTAAACATATATAAACTCCACCAAGGGGTGTGACTCTAATTTTAAGCATTCTTTCCAAGAAAAATTAATTCTCATAGGCATATTTTGATAAGCAATCTCTCATTTACCTGATAACCATTTTGTGCATATAGTATGTGATTTCAATCTCTTCGCGATAGAGAACGCAAATCCACCATGACCTGCCACTTATATGAATTGAGTACCACTCTAATTTGGGCTTCAAAATAGTTCATAACAATAATTTATTAAACTATTTTCCAACGGTGTGTCCTTATTTTATAAGAAAAATTACAATTATGGTTCATTCAATCAATGAAATATATAGCTATATCTTTATTCATTAAAGTACCATTTTTATTTTTAATTTTCTATATAGTGCCTATTCTAAGAAAAACTTTTGGCTTCACCAAAGAAGCAACGGACGATGAATAAAAAAGCAAGTTTATTTACACACGAACGAAAAAATAAGAACTGGATCTGGCAAAGATATTGCTCATAACTTCCATATACGTGAGAATAGATGACTTTATCCATTCTTTGAGAGGGAGTAAAAACAAAGATCTACAATGATATTTTTTGGAAAAGGAAGCCAAAATTTAAACGAAGCCGTTGTCATTTGCAAATAATTTTTAGAAACATAGAATCACATATAATAAATCTTCAACTTACATTCTATATAGTTACATTTTATTTTATATTTTTTAAAAAAATGAAAAATTATGTTATCAAGTTACAAACAAATTATCCACCCAAATTATATTTATGACGATTCTTAAATTATATGCTCATTAATTACAACATATTTTTTAGTCAATTATCAACTTAGTTATAACTGTCAGATTTATATCAAATGTAACCATTAAAATTTGAAACCAAAATGTTGTTATTATATATATATAGAGAACAAGTTATGACTGTGGTAGTGAGAGTAACAGTTAGTTGGGCTAGCAGCGACGAATGGCGGGGCAAATGGTGACAGAGACGAAGTTGACGACGACGTTGGGCTGAGGCCATGTTTTTGGGAGCGAGCTCCGATATTCAATGTTGGGAGAGAGCACAATATTCAAGATTTTCTAAAAATTTGAAGCCCATACTACTGTTTTAAAACTAGAGTTTTTAGTACACCTACTCCTTAAACTTTTTGCATTTTTTGGGACGTGAGCTTTAAACTTTTTTTGCAGCAAGTGAGTCTCTAAATTTAACAAAGTGTGGCAATTAAGTTTTCATCACAAACTTCCTTCAAAATTAAAACACAAACGATCACGTGAGATACACGTGATCTCTTTAGAACATCTATGCAGCTCATTCAATTCTAATAAGAGTCAAATTATTCAATTTTATGCTAAAAAACCAGAAAAAATTATATCATTGTTAATGATGTTTTTAATGATTTTGTTGGTTTATATATATATATATATATATATATATTAATCATGGTAATACTCGAAATTACGTCCTTTCCCTTCCAAATGGATCACATGTCTTCTGTGATCGTTTTTCATCTTAATTTTGACAAACGTTTATGATTAAAGAATTAATTGTCACACTTAGTTAAGTTTAAGGATTTAATTGCTACGAAAAAAGTTCAAAGACTACATTACAAAAAAAAATCTAAAATTTAAGGGATAAATATACTAAAAACCCATGTATATATATAGAACAATATTTAAAGATGGAACCATCTTGTAATATTGACATTAGATGAATGCTTTCCCCAAAAAAAAAAAAAAAAAAAGAAAGGTCCGGATGGATTCTCACATCACGGGAGAGCTCAATGTCGTATTTTACTTTGATACATTAGACGGTTTCACTCAGTACTTTCATTAACTACTCATTTTTCATCTCAAAATTGTAGTAACAAAATGTGCCTTCGCAAAACATACACAGGAAACAAAGAGAGAATTTTTGGGTGTGGCATTGTTGTTTTTGGAGAGACTAGCGTGGGCAGTGCCTAAAAAGCACTTTGTGCTCTAGATTCTATTGCATGTCATGTGTAACAAAAAAAAAAAAAAAAAAGTTTCAGGCAATCTGAGCTAGAGATGCAATAATGGGCCGGGGCCCGTGGGCCGGCATGAGCTCGTCCTGCTACAATGATGGGCCGGGCCGGCACGGCCCGACACTGTTCACGGCACGGCACGACCCATAAATACTGATGGGCTGAGCTAGGCCAATATATGTCGGCCCATGGGCAGGCCCGGCATGGCCCATGGAAAATTGTGGGCTGGGCCGGCCCATACCGATCCACAATGGGCCGGCCCACTGGCCTAGGCCGGGCTGGTCCATCTAAGCCCACAATGGGCCGGCCCATGTAAGGCCCATACAGGCCCACAATGGGTCGGCCCATCGAAGGCCTATTGTGGGCCAATTTCATATATATATATATATATATATATTTAGATATACTTTTCCATGTTCATTCACGGGTGAACATGACTGAGTATAACCTTCTCTAGTAAATCATATAAGGCCTATTGTAAATCATGTATTATCACATCAAAAGACTATACATTTAATATATATATTATTTAATACATATAATATTTAAATATTATATAATATATATACATGTTATATTCACCTGTGAGTGAATATGGCATTAGATTTCTTCAATGCATATCACATCACAATAGGCCTGGCAACTTTTTTTCTTTTCTTTTTATTTTTTTATTTTTTTCTTGTACGCATACTCTGCTTTTGAGAAGTAAAGTTGAGAATCAGATGCTGAATCTTTAGGTCATATATTATCACATCAAAATACTATACATTTAATATATATATTATTTGATACATGAAAGAATTAAATATTATATAATATATATACATAACATATTCACCCTGAGTGAACATAGCATTAGATTCCCCCATTCACATCACATTGCAATAGGCTTGACAAGCTATTTTTCTTTTCTTTGCATTTTTTAAATTTTTTTTCTGGTAGGCATTATTAGTATGTGTGGAGCATAATTATTACCCTGACGCATATTGCCCCTACGCAGAGGTTGTACGCGGATCGACCTTCGCGGTAAGGTCGACGTAGGGGTTGGAAGGGGGGTGGTAAACCCCCCTCCCGGGGGTTGTAGGGGGCGGAGATCCCTGGGCAAAAATTTTATGTGCAAGTTTATTTTACATGAGGGTAGTTTGGGTTTTTTACATAAGGCATGCTTTGCTTTTGAGAAGTAAAGCTGAGAATAAGATACTGAGTCTATAGGTCATGTATTATCACATCAAAATACTATACATTTAATATAAATATTATTTAATATATATAAGAATTAAATATTATATAATTTATACATGCCATATTCACCCATGAGTGAACATGGCATTAGATTCCCCTATGTAAGTATAAAGGGGCAGGCCTAACATAGAGGCTCAGAAGGATACTGAGTCTATAGGTCATATATTATCACATCAAAATATAATACATTTAATATAAATATTATTTAATATATAAGAATTAAATATCATATAATTTATACATGCCATATTCACCCGTGAGAGTGAACATGGCATTAGATTCCCCTATGCAATTATAAAGGGGCAGGCCTAACATAGAGGCTTAGAAGGAAGGCCTGCAATGCACAAAGCTGAGACGTTTAGTCTTCAGCGAATTGTCTAATCAAATCAGACTTGAAAGAAAAAAATAAAAAAAAGATTTAAAAAATAAAAAAATAATAATAATAAATAAACTTTTTTACCTATAAATAAACGTAAAACATTCACAGAGATATTCATCAACAAACTTCTAAGATCTTATGTATTGTCTTTTTTTTTAGATTACTTAGAGTTCTTCAAAAAGGAAAAAAAAAAACTTGAAGGTATAATTTATTTCATTTGTTGTTCATTAATTTAGTATTGTTATAAGTTTATTTTATTGTATAATTATTTTATTTAATTTTTATGTTACGTTAATTTATTGTTATTTTTTATTGAAGCTATGGCATCATCACATAGAGGCAGACCCAACGTTTCACATTTGGTGATCAACGAAGAAGAACAATTTAATGATCCACTGGAAGAAGTTGGAGTTGACTTACTATCTCAAGTTGATGGCTCCTCTGAAGTCACTCGAAAGGGCAAAAGAAAAATTCAACGAACTTCACCAGTGTGAAGTTACTTTGATCTAGTGACACGTA
>CAMOHE010028841.1:6178-46579 GCA_946598075.1 Artocarpus hirsutus | reverse complement strand
TTTGTATTGCATCTTAATCTTGAGATGACTAGTGGGCCCGTTGTCTTGACTTGTGTCTTTTGATGTGCCAAAGGGTGACACCCACATCTTAATAGTGGTATGCATGCCGGTACATTGGAGGCATGACTCTTGATGACGTAGACCTGTTATTCATAGATATGGAATCCATAGCTCCTCTTTAGGAGTAGTGATATCCTCTTATATGCGTTATCCTGTAATTGAAAAACTGGAGCGCTCAACCATTTGGATACATAGATGTAACCGAATGGTATACTGTCTTTGGATGGTAAGTTTTCCAATGGTGAGATAATGGAACGTGAAATAAAAATAATCGGGAAGGTAAGACAGAACTTGTCCTTAAGCCGATTATGGATAATCCTATGGGGATACGATACACTATAATATGTCATGGAGACTTTGCTATACGGGCTTCGTAATTCTATAGAGTTCGAGAGTGCAACTCCAAGCTTTTAGTGAAGTAGCATTGGAGTTGATAATTATGAAATTTATATCTGGGATATTGGGTTTCATAATTATCGAGAGTTTGAACTATATAGGTCCATATGGTCCCCTTTGCTAGCTCACAAAATCCTGTAATGATACGGCGTGCTTTTTACAATAATTGGTGACTTATGTCAATTTATTAGATTGGTTGAAAATTTGAAAGAATCAAATAATTCATATCTGTTTGTTGGTTGAATTAATTTTGTAAACAAAATTAATTCAAGATAAACTTGTTGAATTGTTGGGGTCAGATAATTCTTGTCTATTTATCAGTTGATTTAATTTTGGATAAATTAAATCAAGATAAACTTGTAGAATTATTAGAAATCTATTTATTTTCTTAGAGATTATCTAGATAAAGTTGTTTTAATTAGATAACTTCTCTATTGGGTTATTTGAATTAAAACTAAGGCTTTATCCTATAGAATCTCGGGTGAAAAATAAAAGATTCGCGTGATTTTTATTTCGGCAGTTCGGCTTGCCTATGAAAAAGTTTGGCCTGTCTACGCACGAATTAAAAATCATGTGTTTTCACGCGTTTTTACGCGTATCTTATCCGATATAGACCCGAATTTGGTTCTGTTTCGAATTTTTGAGACCTTATTTGATAAGGAATGACCCTAGACCCAACCTCTATAAATAGGGAGTGAGTCTAATGAGTTATAAAAAGATCAATAGAGAGATTAAGAGTGATACTCTACTAGTGAGAATCTGAAACTCCCTAAGAGCTCTTGTTCACAAATCACGAACACTAGCTTTGGGTTCTGTCAATTGGTTGGAAGGAGAGTCACCTTGAGGAAGAGCTGTACGTGTCAGCCCACACTAACTTCGATCGTGGATAGAGAATAGCAAAGAAGACCAGTTGGTTGAGGCTCTTCTGGAACGTTACTTCTCTACACAGATTTCAGTAGCTTTTTGGCGAATACAAGGTCAGTAAGATCAGGTTAATTTATACATATAGCATGTCAAACTTATGTTTTGGAAAATACTTTGATTTAAAATTTTTTAAAATTCTGCTGCTTATTATTTTTCCAACAGGTGATGACATTGGGGCATTGTCATTAGTTAAATTATGGTTGACCAAGCAGTTTGACATGAAAGACTTGGGTAAAGCTAATTATGTTCTTGGTATCTAGATCTCGAGAAGAATGCAATGCAGAATTCCAAGAAAGGTGGGCAATCATTTAGGTCTAGAATTACTCTTTTTAAGAAAGACTCACCAAAGTCTGACGAAGAAAGAGAATACATAAAGATGGTGCTGTTGGGGAAAATCTTTGCGATGAGGAAACCATCTTAAGTTCATGCCCTCTTTAATCCAAGCACCTGATCAAGTTGGCTGAAAAGAGCAATTCGACCAGGGACCTATCTGAGCAAGACAAGATCTATCCGACCAAGGCCTGTCTGAGCACGATCTATCTGACCAGGACAAGATCTATCCGACCAAGGCCTGTCTGAGCATGATCTGTCTGACCAAGGCCTATTCGAGCAGGATCTATCCGACCAGGGCCTATCTGAGCAGGATCTGTCCGACCAAGACAAGATCTATCCGACCAGGGCTTGTCCAAACACGACCTGTCTGACTAGGGACCCATCTGACTAGGACCTGTCTAAGCAGGATCTATCCGACTTACCCAAAGACCACCACATGGCACCATCTCAATCCTTCGTTGGGCAATCCTCCTTCACGGAGATCATGACACCTGTCACTGGACACCTGGGTTATGGACCAACCCGGTCCACACCCGGATCCAAGCTAAACTCTATAAATAGGAGCATCAACTCCACCACAAAGGTACGGTAATTCTTCCCTTACCTACCCTACCTCTCCCTTAGCTTTTCCCAGTCAGAACACTGACTTGAGTGTCGGAGTGCCCTTGGTAGGCACCAAACCGGTGTCCCCTTACTCCGAGGCCTTCTCTCCTCTTGTAGGTCTGACCAGACTAGGCCGAGCCAGGTAGAACAGAAGACATAATAGGGAACCTGACCTCCGTGCTCACCCGCACGCATTGTTGTGCCGAATCCAAGCATCAACCGGTGCCTTATACTTTGATAGTGGGTAGTCTAATGTATTGTATAGTTTACACATGATCAAACATTTGTTATGCAATTGGGATAGTAAGTCGATTTCAGCTAGATCTAGGACTGAACAGCTAGGTTGTAGTCAAGCATATTTTCAAGTACCTGAGAAGGACTCGAGAATATATGCTTGTGTATTCGGGTGAGAATCTAACACCTCTAGGATACACTGATTCAGATTTCTAATCTTGTTAGGATTCGAGAAGATTAACTTTTGGTTTTATGTTTATTGTAGGAGGTGGTGCCATTGCTTGGAGAAGTATCAAGCAAGATTGCACTTTGAATTCAATGATGGAGGCCATGTATGTGGCAGCTAGTGATGCTTCAAAAGAAGCAGTTTGGCTCGACAAGTTCTTTGGGAATCTTGAGGTAGTTCTGGTATAGATAAGGCGGTATCGTTGCATTTTGATAGCACTGCAATGATAGCTAATGCTAAGGAACCAAGGTTTTACATAAAGAGTAAGCATCTTCATTGAAAGTATCATGTGAAAAAGGACTTCGTTAAGGGCAGACATGTTGTAGTGTGCAAAATTGTATTTGAGAACAATTTAGTTGATCATTTCATGAAGACACTAACTACGAGAGTTTTCAAGAAGTATGTGGAGACTATGAGGATGTGAGATATGTCATATTTACTCACTTAGTACAAGTGGGAGATTGTTAGACATAGTGCCCTAAGGAGTTAAATGTTGTAATATGTTTTTGGAGATATTTTATCAATAAAAAGTTATTTATTATTTATATACCAAATGTTGTCCTCTTTATGTTCATTTCTGTTAAATGTATGATATGCAAACAAAAGTTAGAGACAGTCGATCTAAACTTTTAAAAATCGGGTATATAATAGATAGATTATGCAAAGGACATAAATCTTAAACATGATGGTCTAAATCATAAGATCTACAATCGAAGGAATACAATTGGGTACTTTATTTATGGTAAGATTGTTATGATGTCTACATCCCTAATGGCAGATGGATTGTCTTGGTAATCAAAGTGGAACTCTACGAGTAGAGACATTAGTGCATTGTCATAGGTGATGATGTATTGGATTGGGACATAAAAGTTGAATTGATTGGGTTAATAATTCCATTTGTGCAAATCAATTCATTTTAGACAATCATACACGTTGTGTCTTAAACCTAAAATGACTAATGGGCCCATATTTTTAACTTATGTCTTTTGAGGTACCAAAGGGTGACATCCTGACTTTATGATGGTATACCTACTGGTTCTTGGAGACATGACTGATGATTGATGTAGACACATTATTCATAGATATGAAATTTATAGCTCCTTTTGTAGAGTTAATGATATTATCTTATATATATTATCCTGTAATTGGAAGATTAAAGCATTCAACTATTTGGATACATATGTATAACTATATGGTATACTATCTATAAATAGTAAGTATTCAAATAGTGCGTTAATGGAATGTAAGATAAAAATAATCGAGAAGGTAAAATAGAATTTATTCTTAAGCTGATTATGAATTTTCTATAGGGACATGACACATTATGATATGTTATGGGCAGTTAGCTTATTGAAGCTTCATAATTTTATATCGTTTGGGAGTGTAGCTCTAAGCTTTTAGTAGAATAGCGTTAAAGTTGATAATTATAAAATACATATATAGGATATTGTATTTTATAAGTATTGGAGCTTGAACTATATATGTCCATCGGGGCCCCTTTGCTAGCTCATAATAAATTAAGTAATGATACAACATGTTTTTCCTACATATTGATAACTTATGTTAAATTATTAAATTGGCTGAAATTTGATAAAATTACATTTTGTAATTCATGTTAGTTTATCGGTTGAATTAACTAAATATAAACATATAATATTTTATGTTCTATGAGATTATATATATATGACAATTTTAATTAGATAACTTCTCTATTGAGTTATTTGAATTAAAACTGAGGCTCTATCTAAGATTCTCGAGTGGGAAATAAGATATTCTCAAGGTTCAAGATTGTCATAAGTTCGGCAGGTTGATAGGAAACTTTGGCTTGTTGATAGTGTAAGTTTGGTAGGCCGATCTCCCAAATCCTCTTGTCGATCATACGATAATCTATATATGTGTTTTTGATGTGTTTTTCATAAGAAGTTGATCTAGACTCGAATTTTGAGGCCTAATTTAATAAGATTTAACCCCAAATTTGACTACTATAAATAGGAGGTGAGTTTTCTTAGTTATTCAAATTATTTAAGAAGTGTAGAGTGAGTAGTCTAGTTTGAGAAACTTTAAAACTCCCTGAGAGCTATTGTTCAACATTAAGAACCTTAGCTCTAGGTATTCTCAAGTGGTTGGAAGAAAGTCACTGGAGGAAAAGCTGTACAACTTGTGACCACCCACACTCTGATTGTTGATAGATAATAGCAAAGAAGGCTAGTTAGTTGAGGTTCTTTTGGGACGTTCTTCTCTTTACAAATTGCTGCTGCTTTTCACAAATTACAATGCTAATACTAAAAGATAGAGTGATTATGTATGTCTCGAGATAGCTAAAGAATGATGAGAAAAATTATCCTACTCACGATCTTGAATTGGCAGTGGTAGTTTTTACATTGGAAATTTGGAGACACTACTTGTACAAAATTCAATGTAAAATCTACATCAATCATCAAAGTTTGAAGTACTTGTGGACTTAGAAGGACTTGAATATGAGACAACGAAGATAGTTAGAATTGGTCAAGGGCTATGATTGTAAAATCCTCTACCACCTAGGGAAGGCGAATTGAGTGGTGGATTCTCTAAATGGAAAGTCTTCTGCAACCTTGATGTCTTTACAAGAAATGTCTCAACCTTTGAAGAATGAAATTCTAGACTTTAGTCTTGAATAAATTTGAGACAACTATCAACATTGTCTTTTGCACCAACATTATATAACAAAATTTGAGATAAACAGGGGAGAGATATAAGCCTAGTAAGGATCAAGTAGGAAATTGAGGAAGGCAAAAGTGAATGGTTTCGAGTGGCAGAAGATTAAACGTTATATTTTAAGGACCGTTTGTGCATTCCTAAAGTTAATGGTTTGAAAGAAAAGGAGCCTATCAAAAATCCACAATGCTTTTTATTCAATCCATCCTAGTGTGATGAAGATGTATAATGACTAAAAGGACAGTTTTTGGTGGTTTAGAGTGAAGCATGATGTGACTAAGTACGTAAAGCAATGTTTGACCTATCAGCAAGTCAAGGCCGAACACCAAAGGCTAAGAAGTGTCTTGCAGCCAATTTACATACCTGAATGGAAATGGGAGGAGATTGTTCGGATTTCATTATAGGTCTACCAAGGACTACAAATGGGTATGATTCTATTTGGGTAGTATTTGATTGGTTGACTAAAATAGGATACTTTATTCCCATCAAAATCATATATTCGATGGAACAACTTGTAGAACTCTACATCAAGGAAATTGTAAAGTTTCATGGCGTTCCAAAGTCCATCATCTCTAACCGTGATAGTAGGTTCACTTCCTATTTTTGGAAAAATGTGTAAAATGCATTAGGTATAGATTTGCACTTTAACATAGTCTTTTACCTGTAGATTGATGACCAAACAAAGAGAACAAATTTGATCTTAGAGGACATGCTCTATGCTTGTGCTCTTGATTACAAAACTAACTGATGTAAGATGCCACTGTTGGTAGAGTTTGTATACAACAACAGTTATCAAACAACTATCAGGGTGTCACCTTATGAGGTACTTTATGGACAAAAATATAGGTCGCCTATCTATTAGTGTGAGCCTGGGGAAAAGAAGATGATGGAAGATGAGATTAAAGAGAAGGCTGATTTTGTCAATAAAAGAACTAAAGTAGTGAAACTAAAACATAAAAGGATTAAGATTGCATAGAGTGGCTAGAAGAGCTATGTCGACAAAAGGAAAAGACATTTGGAGTTTGCAGTTGATGATTTTGTGTTTATAAGAGTGGCACCAATGAAAGGAGTCATGAGATTTGGCAAGAAAGGCAAGTTTAGCCCAAGATTTGTAGGACCTTATGAAGTGGTGAGGCGAATAAGTAACGTAGCCTATGAATTGAATTTGCAGCTAAACATGTCATTTATCCACAATGTCTTCCATGTCTTAATGCTTAAGAAGTACATCCCAAATCCCATGCATATAATCAAACCTCAAGCCATCAAGACACGAGAAAATCTTAGCTACAAGGGGAAGTCGGTTAAGACTTTAGACCGAACAACCAAGGCCTTGAGGAATAAAGAGATCACATTGGTCTTTTGGCATAACCAAAAGGTAAAAGAAGTTGCATAGGAATGAAAGATGAAATGAGAATGAAGTACCCTCAATTATTCTTAGTTTTGAGGATGAAACTTTTATAAAGAAGGGAGGATTGTAATGCCTACCATTTTCTTTAACGGACAATAAGTAACATTTAACGATTTTATGTGACAATATGCATGAAAGTTATGATTTAGAAAAACATTTTGTGTGATATTTCCATTATGATATTTACTATTATGAGGTTTTTCATGCACTAATAATATTTGTAGTGGGTGGTCCAAATAAGTTTCAACGACATAAAGTACCTAATGTATGATTATTAAATTTTGTTCATAAATTGTTTGTTTTGGTGATCTATATGGATTTTTATTTATTTGGATATGACATATTGATTCTTAGAAATTTTAGGATTTTTTTTAATTTTTGGTTTTACAAAAAAAAAAAAAAAAACAACATCACTATAGGATGAATAGTGCAAAACGACATCCTATAGCTCTAAATAGTAGAAGGACAAAAAATGCTAAAAACAACGAAACTATAGTGCCATCTTCCTAAAAAAAATTACTCTAGTGCCATCTTCCTAAAAAAAAATTACTGTGACACTCGAGTTTACGAAATTGTTTTCATCACTCCCTTTTTTTATGCTCCAAATAACTCAAAACTAAACTAAACCCATCAAATACACCATATTCATCCATTATCTCCATGACAATATTCCCCTACATTACTTTTTCTCCATATTCTCTATGCCTTCACATGGGTTCCATCCTTTAATCATTATTACCTCGACAACACACTTCATCTTCACACTGCCACCATCTCACATGCAATCCTTTCTTTTGTCTCCATTCCCTTTGATAACTACACATTTGATAGCCAACAATCTTATGTCCACAAGATTCAAATCACCTCCACTTTATCTCTAATATTTTCTTCCTCTCATTCCCATGTCTACTCCTCACCTGAAGTTACACATGTGAATACACCATATTGCAACCAAGCTCTTTGGCCTCTAAAAGTTCATTCTTTGCAATAATAGGCTACTCCTCTAGCCTTTGCAAATAGTTCCTAGTCACTCATGTTCTCTTTCTCTCATTCCTCCTTCGTTTTTCTTCACGAGTTGAGACACACTCACACTTGGCCAACATACACCACACATCACAACAAAAGACTTCAAGCCTCTAAACTCCATTGTCAACACTCACAAGCATTTCCTAAGTCAAGAATAAGAATTTCTCCAAAAACGAAAACTGAATGGACAAGTTATGATGTGTTCATTGTAATTGTAAATGAAACAAAAAAGGAGCTTCAACCACATTTTGTGATTTTGTGTGGTTAAATGTTTAATTTTGTTTAAGAAACAATTTTTTTGTGACTATTATTCCCAATCCCTTTTTCCAAAAATCCACACTGTAGGATTTTTTTGGAATAATAGAAACAAGATTTTGAGGAATTTTCTTTTGGACATTGTTTATATATATGTTATGCATCTCTCATAAAAATTTTAGATTCAAATGTGCTATTTTTTATTTATTCAAGAATTTATACTAAATATTGTTTCTTACAACTCTTAAACTACCTTCAAATGTGATGACTTGTTTGGTGATATTTCAAGATGTGATTAATGCTAAAAAAAATTTTGAATGCTCATTTTATATTCTAGTTATTGCCTGCGAAATTCTAGTTTTCATGTGAATACTAAAAATAAAGTTAAAAATCTTAAAGTATGCACTGCTCATTATTTTAGCTTTTTTCCAGAAATGTTTTTGTAAAAGTTAGAATTTTAGAAAAATATTTAGAGTCATCATAACATGATGAAAATAAATTAGATGCTATATATATTTGTTAGAAATGTTATACTAAAATTTCAAATTAATTGGAATTTTTTATTATTAAGAAAAATTCCTTGATCACTAACTGCCCATACGTTGTTTACAGTGATAGTTTGTTTTGTGACTTCTAAATTATAGGAAAAATGATATAGTGGCTCAAACTTAATAAAATTAAATCTGGTGGTGTTTCTAGATGTCTAGTATATCTTGTCAAAATTTCAATCCCATTAAAATTTTGATGATTTTTATAAAGTTTGCTTATTGCTTACTATAGGACTATAATTCCAGCAACAGTGTTGTAACTTGTAAAATATGAAATGATTGCTTACAGTAATCAAAATATGACAAAATTAAATCCAAATATGATGAAATTAAATCTAGTGATCGTTATAGATGTTTAAAATGCTTGGTAAAAATTTTAGATTGGTTTGAATTTTATGTGATTTTTAAAAATTCATAGAATGTTGGTTGTCTATGTTGTTTTTTAGAAACGGTGTAGTGTATTGGAAAATATGAACATAGAATTTAAAATAATAAAAAAATTATGAAATTTAATCTGGTGACATATATGGATGTTAAAAACATTGTATTAAAATTTCAAAGTCATTGGAATTTTATATGAGTTTAGAAAAATCATGGAGTAATGATTGCTGGATTGAAATTGTGCATCTACCTAGAATGTGGTAGTTGTATGAGAGGAGTTGTATAAGTTCCTCTCAGTGATGAAGCACAGTATAACTTGTTTTCATAATGATGAATAATGTAACGCCCCCTTATGGGTGCCATAGAAAATGTTCACTTGTACTATTAAACTTAATAATTACCGATACAAAATTCGAAACAATCAACATACACTCAAAGAAATATATCAGGAACACATGCATGCATTTTTTTTCTTTAAAAACTACTTATTAATTTTAACTTTTCCTCACCTCGGTTAGCCCAATGGAACAGTTAAGGCATTCGACTAACTGACCACCTACAAAAAACTTAATTTATAGAAACAAATATTTAACTAATACAAACTCATACATATAACGTATGCACCCTTAACCTCTAATTAAACAAGTAATTAAGACTACTTACTAAGAAATAAACTATATAGCGTATTCTCTGATAAATAGCCTAAGAAATGAAAAATCTAAAATATCAATTACATTCAATATAACATAAGTTCAAAAGAATATACCACAAACATAATTGAGTCTTGAACAAATAAAAATGCGGAACGTAATATATTAAATTTTGTTTGAGTTTAAATTCCTTTCATGACATGAGTCTGTTTCCAATCCAACACTTCTTACATATACGCTCGTCCTTGTCCTCTATCCTAGCCAATCTGTATCTTACCCTTATCTACAATATGATATAAACTAAGTAAGCATAAGTTTAGTAAGTGCACATTTACTTTTCACAACATAAAACATTTCATAAAAATCATTATATAAGATCATAATCATAATCATAGTAGTGCATGAGGCATAGGTTTTTATAGAGCATATCTTTTCATTTCAACTTCCATATTAAAACATTATTTATTTATTTTTAGGGGCCTAAGCATTGCACCATAAACATAAATATAGTTGTATGAGATAAGTGAGGTAGCTAATCCTAAATCAAGCGTATAAGTCCACCTAGCAGGACAAACCTAAAGATAAGATGTGCAATGCTTAATTAAGTGATACATATATAGATATACTTTAAACATACTGCATCATTGAAACATGCATTAGACCTTTTTGTTGCAACAAGAGTTTTTATGAGAAGACAATATTTAAAAACAAACTTAACAATTATCATAAAACAAATTCTCGAAACATTTTCGTAAACTTTTATTATATTATAGGTGAGAATGTACTTATTTGACTTGCTTACTAAACCTTACATTAGGTCACATAGCCATACTTCTTGGTGTGCTCGCCTTTAGGATTGTTTATGTCAATCATTCATATAATACATAAAATTAATATTTATGTTCATGATATCATTTAGTACCATGTTACATCATCATATATCCTTATTAACAAAACAAAACATCTTTGTGTCACAAACATACACTTAGAGTCAAGAAACAATAAGACAGAAAACTTGACCTTTAATCACTTACAGAAATTAATCTTAACTTATAAGCATAAATAAAGTGTAAGAATTATTTCATAACATAGGCAACATATATAAACATCACACAAATTTTCTTTTCTTCAAATTATTAATCCAAAATATCTTTTTCTAATTTTTAAAACATTCAAGTAAATTTGCCAATCATCAAAACTAGTTGACTTCAAGGATTCATAACCCTATATCTTTCAATTTACATTCAATTAGAACATGACAATTTGTAGGAACATATACATATAACTCTTAGATTTTTCTTTAGCCATAAAAATTTCAATTAGTAATTTAAATAAATCACATAATCAATACTACAAAATCGGCTAGCAAAGCCTAGACAGTAAGTTTTATCATGTTTCAGGTGAGAATGTACTTACTTGACTTGCTTACTAAACCCTAAATTAGGTAACGTAGCTGTGCTTCTCGATATGCTTGTCTTTTGGAGTGTTTATATCAATCATTCATATAATACAAAAAATTAATATTCATGTTCATGATATCATTTAATACCATATTACATAACCATATATCATTATTAATAAAACAAAGCATCTTTGAGTCATGAACATGCACTTAGAGTCAAGAAATATAAAGACAGAAAATTTGACCTTTAATCACTCAGAGAAATTAATCTCAACTTATAAGCATAAACAAAGTGTAAGAATAACATAGGTAACATATATAAATAGCATTAAAATTTTCTTCTCTTGAAAATATTAATCCAAAATACCTTTTTTTCAATTTTCAAAACATTCAACTAAATATTACAATCATAAAAACTGACTGACCTTTAAGGATTTATAACCTATATCTTTCAATTCACATTCAATTAGAACAAGACAATTTGTAGGAATAAAGTAACATATGTATAGAACTTCAAATTTTTCTTTAGCTATAAAAGTTTCATTTGATAATTTAAATAAATTATATAATCAATACTCCAAAATCGACCAGCAAAGCCAAGATAGTAAGCAGTCTTAATTAAAAATTATGTATTAAATTGTTTATATTATAAAATAATTTATAAAAATTCCCACACATAATAGATGTATAAAGTCATAATCTATCCAAAATTTAGCTCCAAATAAATTTGGAATAATTCAAAATATATGTTCAAATTTAGAGTTAGTATTAATATCAAACATGCTAATGCAAACACATTTCATTCAAACTTTTTTAAAAAATCAAATATGCATGATATGCTTCTAAAACTTTTTTGTGGTATGCTTAACATATAAATAAACATTAAAAAAATAATAAATCATGTAAAACACATTTAAAAATATGATTTATCATCTCATGAATAACATAGAGCATATTAGGTAGATATTTATAATTACTGAGTACTTGGTAAACAACAAATGTTATCTTAAAATATAACAAGGATATGAAGCTAAAACTTTTCAGACATTAAGTTAATATATCAACACAATGACTCATAATTTTTTATGAAATCAAAAGATGTTGTTTGTCCCATAAAATGGACTCCAAAAAATGTAAATACAAATCTGCTAGCAAATAAAATTTTGTGAGCAGTGTTTGATTGAAAACTCATAACCCTCAAAAGATTTAGAAAGAAAATTGATAAAAAAACCCCAAACATTTGTAACATATATATACATATCATATCTAAAAATATAGTAAAATAAAATCATTTTGTTTCAAAACATTACCAGCAACCTTACCAACTAACTCACAACCCTAAAATTCTCATATCGCACTCTAATAACAAAACCTTATTTTCATGAAATTTCATGATATCATATGAACATAAATGCTTTCAACCATAAAATAACATTAAATAATCAAAGTAATAGCAAAATAATTTATTTTCCATACAAACATACATGCATACACATTCACGATATAAAAGAACAATTACAATTTTCAAAACAATTTATATCAATCATAAAAATCCAAAACCAAGAAAGCCTTTAAACCATACCTTAAATTCTAATGTCTTCTTCAACAAATATGAAGACTTGCACACAAAATCTTCAAAAATAATTCCTTCTATTTTGGCTTGAAAGAAATAAGAATAATGAATTCTTAGCTTTGAGGATTAGAGAGATGATAGAGGCCTATGAACGTGAATTTGAGAGGGAGTAAGTGAGAGAATTTTCTTTTCCTAAAAATTAAGGGAATGGAGACTTTGGTGGTTTAAATTATATTTATAGGCTTACGAGAGAGAAGAGATTAAATAAATGCAGAGAGTCCTAATCCTAACCTAATTAGATTTCCCCTTTTTTAAATGAGTATAATCATAATCTAATTAGATTTTCTCTTTTTTTTTTCTTTTTTTTTCTACACTGCTACTGTTTACGTATTAATATATAGCATATAAATTTCTTTTTTTTTTTGTTTCATACACGACAATAAGCCGTTCACTACTTATATACTATAATATATGTATATAAATTAATATAAGTTTCAAGGCAACATGATAAAATATAAAATAATATATAATATAATATAATATAATATAATGTAATGTAACATCATATAATACATAATTATTTATATACAACAATAGTGTTTACATCCATGACCCCAAAAAAATATTAATTTACATATTATTCTTATAGACACTTTATATTATCGAGTTTCTTAACACCATAATAAAAAATGTTACACATGCAATCATCATGATATCATAAATGTTATAAAAATATGAAAATATGCAATAAAATTTATGTCATCATCAAGAATATAACTCTAGGGTATTATAAGATTATAAATTTAGAGCTAGTTGAAACTCTTTAAAAAATAAATACTTTAAGCTTATCATCATATTTGACATGAACATCCTGAGCACATCAATCTCACGTGGCCAACATTACTAAACAAAAGTTAATTTTCTCAACATAAATAATAATAGCACGTAATATATCATATTCTAATGTTAAATTAATATGAGTGTTCATAGAAGAAAACGACGGGCATTACATATATGATGTT
Organism: Artocarpus hirsutus; assembly: GCA_946598075.1. Classification (NCBI taxonomy): domain Eukaryota; kingdom Viridiplantae; phylum Streptophyta; class Magnoliopsida; order Rosales; family Moraceae; genus Artocarpus; species Artocarpus hirsutus. The sequence continues at coordinate 32,844 of CAMOHE010028841.1, read as the reverse complement.
TAAAGTATGTTCTTATACTACGAATGTTTATTTTATCACCATGTTATAATATTAAAGACGTTTGATGCACTTAAGTCATTGGAATAGTAGAGAAACCATCCATTTGCAAGAGGTCAAAAGTATATTCTCACCTACAACATGATAAAGCATTATGAAAAGTTTTGAGAAATGTTATGTGCTATTATGTTATTAATGTTGATGCATTTCTCTTTCATATAAATCCTTTTATGATGGTTTTGAGGAACGTCTTTTTACAGATGTTTTCAACATTTGTTTTATGATGCATAAGATGTTTTCTCAAATATATATGTATATATATGTCTCATATAATCAAGGCATTCCATACTTAATGATGATGTTAGTCCCCTAAGGTGGACTGGTCACATTTGGTTTGAGATTAGCTACTCCTATACTCTCGTGACAATGCGCCATAATGATATTAATGGTATAACGCCATGGCCCTAAAGGATAAAATGAAAGGTTTTAGTATAGAAAAAGGAAAAGGAAAGATATGTTCTTACAAAGTGTGCTTTATGCACCACAATGATTATGTCAAAGATTCAATGACTCATGTATGTTTAAAGTTTTTATGATGTTTTGGTAGATCTCATAGGTACTTACTAAGCTTAATGCTTACTAAAGTTATATCATGTTGCAAATAGGGGTAAAGCTACAGCTATAGATAGAGGATGGATGGATAGATGTTTATGCAATAAATGTGGTGTTGGAACACGTAGTCATGTAAGTAAATAGAATAATAATAACATTTCATTAAATAATAATTCTACGTATTATGAAACTTGCTTAATTGTTACATTTTCATTACTCTCATGAACTCGATGTTATGTTGTTGGACTGTTAAACTTTGGTTTGTAATAATTTTATGTGTTGTAATTTGATTTCATGTTATATACCTATTATGTTAAGACTAATTATTTCTACAGGTAGTTGGTTAACCAATTCCTTGGGTACTCCGTTGGACTAACCAAGGAGGAAAGCCATTTATGGTAAGTAAGTGTTGAATCTATTTGAAAGTTACAAACCATGTGAAATGCTAGTAATATATATTTAGAAATAATCTAATTGTTTAAAAGTAAATTAAAGTTTTAATTCAAATATTCATATGAGGATATTAAATAAATAAAAAAATTAGACTAAAAATCCTAGGTAAATAATTAGATAATACTTACAAGTTTAGGTTTTCCTATCGAATAATTAAGAGATAACGATGAAAGTGGATGACTCCTGTGACATCTATATGGGAGCATTACATCCATACACTCCAAATTATATTTTTTTGTCTATTGATTAGGTTTGGCTTTGATGCAATTATAACTTTGGTCCTTCAATTACTTATGCGATATTGATGATTAATAGAGTTCATTTCCTTTCAAAAAAAAAAAAAAAAAAAAGGAAATTAATAAATGAAAAAAGAAAAACATGCACTTTTTCCCAATGATCTAATAAACATAAAATACAAATATGATAATTGGGTTTTTAGCAATTTTTTTCCTAAACTTTTTAGGTTTTTATTACATTCTTCTGAATTTTTAATTCTAAACTTTACCCTATAAACTTTAAAAAATTGTTAAAATATGTCTCATTTTACTAGGCATGCGGAAAAGCCAATGACCGCCTCATGTGAGGATGCAAGGAACACCTTCGATGAAAAATTGCCAGATCTGATTTCAATCCCTTAAATGAAATAACTCAAAAGTCCTAATTAAATCTCAACTTTGACAAAATAATAATAATAATAATAATAATAAGAGCACAAATGGAACACATTGCAATGATTTAATTAGCAACTGGGGGATAAAGTTTCAAGATAAAGACTTTAGAGCAAATTAGTTCAGTTCAAGGAGAAAAAGCAAAAAACCATAGACAATAGCTAATGCCAAAGGTCAACAAATGCAATCCCATTAAGTTGGCACTTTATAAAGATACAATTTTCTACTAAATTCTACACACACATTCATCAAAAATAAGAAAAAATAGTAAAAAAATTACAAATTCTGGTAAATGTCAAAATATGCTTCAAAGTGCTACATGAGGAAAAATATGAGAAACAAACAAACTAAGAACTCCTATCCAAATATTATAATTGCATCAAAGTTAAAAGTTATTAAGTTAAAACAAATTTATTAAGTTAAAAGTTAATTAATAACAATGTGATAGATTTAAAACCTTTTAAACAAATATTCATAATAATAAAACTAGTAAGATAAAACAAAATGGAATAAAATCATAAAGAGAGGGGAAATACACATTGGGTCCCACCGGGCCTACAATTTGTGCACACACATAGTATTGATAATAATTAAATTATAACCACATTTCAATATAGAAAAAGAAGTTAAAATAACACATGCCTTGATTAATTAATACAAATGACCTACTCGGGGTCTCCTACTACTTGCGAGTCCAGTTAGTGGACTCTCCATCGATCTTAAGCTAGATCCCACCTAAGGGAAAAGGGTTGAAAACAAATAAAAAGTGAGTGAAAGGCTTAGTAGGACTATGTTACAAAAACATTTAATTTTGAATATAAAATTTATCATTCAAGAAAATATTTAGAAAATAAAATTAAATAAATAAATGGATAAATAAATTCAATAAAATCAATCTTACCAATAACTGTTTATTGTTCGACCAAAAAGGATATTATTTCTTTTCTTGGGCAAACTATAAGTATCATCACTATAGTGGCCCACCAGGGTTTCGAGACCTGCCCTCAAGGTCGTACTCTATACAACTCGATCTCTGAGTATGGCATCATGCCCATTTATACATTTCTATAATTATTAAAAACTCATTTTACCAAATATATTCATTTACATTTATTATGTGGTTCATTATGAATATCACCTCATTCTGTTTATAAAAACAACTCATAAAAACCTCTATTCAAACATTCACTGAAAATATTTTGAAAGAAATCATTTTGAGGCCAAAAATCATTTAAAAACTTAGCTACCAAGGAAAAGGGTAGAAGTTCTACCTCAATATTCTGCACCACACTCAGCATTGTAGTCCCGCTTCGCGATACGTTAGCCCCACGGAACAACCTAAATATAAACTAAGTTCGTCAATATCTAACTTAGGATATTCTACCCTATTATCAATCTCATGGTGTCCTGATGTGCCATTTATGTCTGGAAAATCATATTATAAATTTAAAATCTCAATTTGAGTTTAAAATGGAAAAAAAGGTGAAAAACAACAAATTTTTATAAAGCTCGATCGGCCTACTGGTTTCCCTGGTCCGGCCTGCTGAACTACACAGTTTGGCCTGTCGGCCATCTAGGTCCGGCCTATCGAACCTGCCATGAGTCCGGCCTGCTGATGATATGAATCCGGCCTGCCGTACTGATGAATTCGGCTTGCTGAATTGGGAAAGCTCTAAAAATTTTCACACTTGAGTCTCGGCCTCCTAGAGCCTAAATCCTCATTTTCAATCTGTTTTCTCACTTTTCGGGCATACAAAACACTCATAAAAGATAGAAAAACATAATAAAACACTTTTAAACTAATTTAAACAAGATTTGCATAAAAATTTTTAAAGAAATCCAAAAATGAGAAAAATAGAAACACTTAATTTGAATCCGTTTTTCATTAACACGAGCCTAGATTCTAGATGATTTGAGTCCTACTAACTTAGATTTAAGGTCCCCTAAACTCAAAGAAGCTCCTATTTCAAAATGTAACGTAAATAAAAAAAATTGGAAAAAGTTTTGAAATTTTAAAAACTAACCTTGAATTGGACGTTTGAGGAAGATTTGGAGCTTGAATCCTTGTTCCTTACCTTCAATCAAGCAAAAGGAAGACTCGGGCTTAAAGTCTTTGAATCAAAAGTTTAGAGAGAGAGGAGAAAGAGAGAGGCAGTGAGTGAGAAGGAGAGAAAGAGAGAGAAAGAGTGCTGAGAGAGAGAGAACGAGAGTGAGTGAAAGAGAGAGGCAGAGGAGAGATTAAATAAAAGAAAAGAAAGGTGGTTTTACTGTGTGAAAACCATGTGCCACCCACGGTTTTGCAAAGAAAAATAAGAGGACATAGTTGGTATTTGACAAATTATTTTGTTTCAAAATTCAAAATAACAGATAAAAATAACCAAGAATAATTAAAAATGATTAATATAATAAAAAATATCATTAATTTAAAAATATTACAAAATAGTCAAATTAAGTTTCAAAATATATCTTAGCATACTAATTCACTATTTTATATACTAATAATACTTAATTAATTTTGGGGCGTTACAAACCTTTAGAGATGAATCTATTGGATGCCACTAAAACCAAATGGAAAAACCTAAAAAAGTAAAAAAGAGTGCTAAAACCCCTATAATTTCTTTTAATTATATAGAGAGAGAATGCAATGATTTTCATATTCCATCCAAGTAGTTGGTACGAGAAAACTAAACACCATTAATGTTTTCCCACGAACATGGCAGGCCCTATATGAGAGGATAGAGAATCCTATTTCTTGTTGCTTGCTAGGTTCTCGGAATTCAGAAGTAACCGCAGGACTCATAAAAGAGCTGATCTGAAAGGTAGTAGTAAAAATTGAAAATTAGCACGATCGAATATGTGTGTGAAATATTAGTTGTTACCAGCTTGTTGCTTAGAAACTGACCCTTCGTAAATTCATTTATTGCGCTGCATGCACCTGCACTTTAACTGTATTACTTTCCTCTTATGCCTTTCCTTTTGACCATCCTTTTCTTCCAATGTTCGTTTAATAAAAAGCATTTAACCTTGGTTCATTTTACACGCACACATATACATATGGATGAAAGGATGCTGCGTAACGGAATAGCTTATATAGAAAAATTCTTAAGAACAAAACCAAAAAAAGAAGAACACAATATTTAACATGGTTTGGCAATAAGCCTATATCTACGGATCAAGGACTATAAGTTTTAATATTCGTTATTTGATACATTTACAATAAAATAAACATGATTATATTATCATAAACTCCTATTGTTATCTCCTACAATTAGTTTCTAATATACTAAGAGATCTCTAGCAATCGAGTAATAGGATATATTCACACCTAACAACAATCAATCAATTTAAAAATAGAAAAAATCATTTTGACAATTCTCAAATTTTAACACTCCCTGTTAAGTTGGTGCTTACCAACTCGAAAATAGAGGTGTAACGTTCTGAAATTAATCAAGTGTTGTTAGTGTGTTAAATGGTAGATTAGTGTACCATAATGAATGTTTTAAACTTAATTTGATCATTTTGTGATGTTTCTAAATTAATGTTATTTTTGATTCTTTTAATAATTTTTAGTTACTCTTAATTATTTTTAATTGTTATTTTAAATACTGAAAACAAAACAATTTGTCAAATAACCAACACATCCCACTTTGGAAAACCACGTGCGGGACGTGGAATTTTTTTTTGAAAACAACCTTCCATTTTTCTGTATAAAATCTCTCACTCTCTCTTTCTCTTTCTCACTCTTACTCACACTCTCTCTCTCCTCTCTCTTGCTCGTCACTCTCCCTCTCTCTTTCTCTCTCTCTCTCTCTCTCTCTCTCTCTCTCTCATTCTCTCTCAAAATTTTGAAACAAAATTCAATTTTAAGCTTCAGGTTAGTGGATTGAAGGCTTGAGAATGTAATTGAGCAACCACAAACTCGATTTAAAGCTTTGATTCAAGGTAATTAGTTTTTAAATTTTCAAAAAAAAACTTTTTAATTTTTCAATTTTTCTTGCATTTCAAAATCTAAGCTTTTCTAAGCTTAGAAAACCTTCAATCTAGGTTAGATGAACTTAGAATAACTAGAATACAAGCTTTGTTTCATCAAAAGCGGATTTAAATCAAGATTTTTTATTTTTCTTCATTTTTCTCTATTTTCGGATTTATTCAAAATTTTTGTTTAAAACTTATTTTAAAGCATTAAAAAGTAATCTATTATATTTTTCTATCAACTATGATCATTACCCATGCATGAGAATTGAGAAAACATGTTGAAATTGAAGATTTGGGCTCGGGGAGGCCGAGACCTGTGCTTAGAAAATTCTAAAATTTTTCCAAGTCGGCAGGCCAAACTTCGTGCTTGGCAAGCCGAATTCATGTGTTCAGCAGCCCAGATTCATCCAATCGGCAGGCCAAACCTAGAAAAGTTCGGCCGACTGGACTTAGTTTTTCGGTAGGCCGAACTGTGCAGTTTGGCCGGCCGAATCAGGGGGACCAGTAGGTCATTCGGGCATAGTGAAATTTTGTGATTTTTCACCCGTTCTCATTGTTTTGAACCCCGATTGAAATTTGAACTTTGTAAAATGATTTTATAGACCTAAATGGCACACTAGGATACAATGAGATGATTTAGTAACATAGGATATCTCAAGTTAGATACTGATAAACTAAGTTATTATACATTTAAGGTTGTACGTGGATCCGCGGAGCTAACGTATAGCAGACTAAGATTACAGTATAGGATACCGACACGAGTATTGAGGTAGGACTTTTACCCCTTTTCTTTGGTAACCTGATTTTAAAATGATTTTGGCCTAAAAGGGATTTTTATCAAAATGTTTTCAATAACTGATTAAAAGAGCATTTTTATTGAATGTTTTTACAAATAGTAAAATAAGGTAGTTTTCATAATAAACCTCATAATGAATGTAAATGATTATATTTGGTAAAAAGATATTTTAATAATCATAGAAAGATATATATAATTATGTTTAAGGGCATGATGCCATATCAGAGATTGGGTCGTATAGTGCGCGACCTTGGGGGCAGGTCTTGAAACCCAGCTGGGCCACTACGGCAGTGATTTACATATGATTTGCCCAAGAAAGGAAAATGGTATTTTTTCTGGTTAACCAATTAAACTGTTTTGGTAAGATAAAACTTTTATTAAATTTTCATCTATTTATTTATTTATTCTAGTTTATTTTCTATATGTTTATTTGAATAATGAAATTTCTCTCAATACTAAAATGTTTTAAAAATATAGTCCTACTGAGTCTTTCGCTCATATTTTATTTGTTTTAAAATCTTACCTCTTAGGTGGGTATTAGCTTGGGATAGGAGAAGAGTCCGTTGACTGAACTTGCGACTAGTAGAAGATTTGGTTAGGTTGTAGAACAAACAATTCAAGGCATGTATAAATCTTAACTTTTCCTTTTATTTTGGACTGTGGTTGTATTGTAATATTGTCAATACTATGTGTGTGCATAAGATGTGAGTCAGTGGGACTCATTCTCGTGTCATCTTCTATTTTATTATTATATTATTTTATTATCTCCACATTGCTCATTTTATCTTATTATTTATTATTTGTTCATATATTATAACTGCTCGTTTTAAATAAACGATTTTAAAATTATCACATTTTTATTTATAAATTTAATTCCAAACCCAGTTTTTAACTAAATTTCTATTTAATTAACTCAATCAATCCACCACGTCACCTCCCGTACTCCGGGACGTGACAAGAGGTGGTAGAAAATCTTCAATGGAATGAATGGGCTCAATTGGCGTAAATGGATCAAAGGATTGGGGGATAAAGGAGATCAAGGGATAAAGTGTTAGCTATTTTAAAGGAACCATAAATCTTAATAAATTTTTAATAATTTAATTTTTATAGAGATATCAAAATCGATTGTTGGAAATATTTTCACTTAGCTCTCAAGAGAGGGAGTTGAAATAAAATTGCGTTCTTGGCTTATAAATTGGAAAAATTAATTAGAAATAAATTGACAATAAAAACATAGTTGACGGCTATATAGGTGAAGTTCAATCCTCTAAATTTTTATACTATTCATTGTTATTCATTGTTTTGCCGTTAGTGCCTTGATTTCTTTTAATTTTAGAATAGTTTTATTTTTATTTTTGCAATTTTCTTACATTTTGATTTTCTAAATAAAATTAAGATTATTTTAATTGCAATAATTAATAAGAATTCGATAATAATCCCCAGGGAGGACAACCCTTCTCTTCCCTTTACTATTAAAACTTGACACCGTATACTTGCACTTTTGTCACGAACTGGTAAGTAGCCCTAATGACTAAACTTGGACATACTGACCAAGTGAGAAACAAATTAGGGGGACAAAAAAAAGATCAGAGGCTTCAACTTATGGCGCGAGGTGGCGCTAATGCTACTTAAAATCACAATAGCTCAATTGTGGTTTGGGCGCACGGGCTTGCGGCTGATCTATAGGTGGAAAATCTCATCGAGGTGCTATCGGAGTTCACGGAGACAGGGCATAGTAATTTTTGACTAGCTTTGATTGTGGTACACGACTCAACGATTTGGCAAAGAACAAGCGCAGGGCTCTTTTTTTTTTTTTTTGGGTTTAGTGGGTTTTGATTTTATTGGCCGGTTCATTTAAATGATTCATTTTTTCCTTATTCAAATTCAATATCCTTTTTTACTTTTTATATTCAATATTTTTTCTTTGTTCCATTCAATCAAACAAGGGTTTTCCCTTTTATTTTTTTATTTTTTTCTTTTATTTTCTTTTTTTCCTTTTTTCTTTCTTTTTTTTTTCCTTTTATTTTTCTTTCAATTTACACTTTCGTGAGGTAAAAGAACCCTAACAACTAAACTTGGACATATTGACGAAGTGAGGAACGAATTAGAGAAAAGAGACAGAGAGAGAGAGAGAGATAGAGAAAGAGTTGACCAGAGGCTTCAACTTTTGGCGTGAGGTGACACTAGTGGAACTGAAAATCCCAGCTGCGCGATGGTGGTCTAGGCGCTCAGATTCGCGGCTGATCTGGAGGCGGAAATTCTCGATGAGGCGTTGCCGGAGTTCATGGAGACATGATGCAGTAATTTCAGGTGAAATTTGAATGCGGTAGCGATTCGAGGACTTGGCAAGGAATAGGTGCGGAGCTTGATGAACAAACGGAGACAACTGAGGTCCAACTAGCATTTTTTTTTTTTTTTTTTGGTTTAGTGGGTTGTGATTCTAAAGGTTCTATGATTATTTTTTATGCTTGAAGGTTTTAAAAATATTTTCAACGGATTCAAGGAATTCATAGATTTTAAGATTTTTCAATTGTTCCATGGTTTATTTGATTTTGGTTATGGATTAAAATTTGGTGTTACCGATGCAATTTCAATGGCCGGCTCTGGTACTGTCTTAAATGACAATAATAAAAAGAAACAAAATATAAAATATAAAATATAAAACAGAAGAATGCAAGATTTGATGTTGTTCCGCAATACAACTATATGCACGGATCAAGGACTCTATATTTTTTATTATTCTTTCCTTGTTATATTTAAAATAAAATATACATGAGTCTATAGACATAATGTAATGCCCTATAAATTAATTAAGTGGTTTTAATGTGTAAGATGGTGGGTTAGTATGTCAAATTATAATTCGAGCCTAATCTAAATATTTTGCAATGATGTCTTAATAAATTCGACTTTTAAATTAATTTGATCATTTTAATTTGTTATTTTGAATTTTTGAAACAAAACTATTTGTTAAATACCAAATACATCTTGTTTGAAAACTATGTATTGTACACAGCTTTCTTGTGTTAGTTTTACTCTCCTTTATTTAAACTCTCTCTCTTTCTCTTCTTCTCTCTCTCGTCTCACTCTTCCTACCTCCCTTTCTCTCTCTTCTTTCTTAAATTTTTGAACTAAAAATCAAGCTAAGCTTCGGTTTTCAGAGGATTGAAGGCTCGAGAAAATGATTTTAACGACCATAAACATGATTCAAGGATTGAATCAATGTTAGTTTTCAAAACTTCAAAAACTTTTTTCAATTTTTCTATTTTCATTAAATTTAAAATTCGGGCTTCTTTAAGCTTAGAAAACCTTGAATTTAAGTTAGTGGAACTCAGAACAACTAAAATCTAAGCTTAGTTTGAAGAAAACGGATTTGAATCAAGATTTTCTATTTTTTTTTCATTTTTCTCCATTTTCAGAATTTCTCAAAATATGTATGCAAATCTTGTTTAAATGAGTTTAAAAGTGTCCTACTATGTTTTTCTATCATCCATGAATGTTTTTATTACCTCAGAATTGAGAAAATAGGTGGAAATGGAGATTTGAGCTCGGAAGGCCGAAGCTCGAATATGGAATTTTTTAGATTTTTCCAATTCAACAGGCCGGATCCATACGTCCGGCAGGTTGAACTTGAAAAAGTCTGGCTGATAGGACCTAGTTTGTCAACAGGCCGAACTACACAGTTCGGTAGGCCGAACTAGAGAGACCAGCAGACCAACCAAACTTCATGAAAAATTTGTCGTTTTCACCTGTTTTTACTGTTTTAAACCCCTATTGAGAATTTAAACTTTATAGTATGATTTTGCAAACTAAATGGCACACTAGGACACCATGAGATAGGTTAGTAATGTAAGATATCCTAAGCTAGAAATTGATGAGCTTAGTCTATGTTTAGGGCTGTTCGTGTTTCCGTAGAGCTAATGTATAGCAAAGCAGGACTGTGGTGCTAAGTCACGATACAGGATGTTGAGGTAAGACTTCTACCCTTCTTCCTTGATAACCTAGTTTTTAAATGATTTTAACCTCAAAAGAATTTTTATCAAAATGTTTTCAATGATTGATTGAAAAAGGATTTTTATTGACTGTTCTCATAAATAATAGATTGAGGTGATCTTTATAATAAACCTCATAATTAATATAAATGAAAATACTCGGTAAATGAGTTTTAAATAATAATAGAGATACATATATGGGCATGATGCTATATCAAAGATAGGGTCGTATAGCGTGCGACCTTGGGGGCAAGTCCTAAAACCCAACTAGGCCATTGCGGTGGTGATATATATATATATATATATATGATTTGTCCAAGAAAGATAAAATGTACTTTCTAGACAAACTATTTTAAAGAGACCTATTTGAAAGAATTTATTTATTTAACACTATTTTCTAATTATTCCTTTGAAAGGTAAATGTTATATTCAAATTTAAATTGTTTATCTGTTTTAAAAATATAGTCTTATTGAACCTTTCGCTCACCTTTTTACTTGTTTTCAAACTTTTCCCCCTTCTAGGTGGAATCCAGCTTAGGACCAATGGAGAGTTGTCACGCCCTGAAGTACGGGAGGTGACGTGGTGAATTAATTAAGTTAATTAAGTGGGAATTTTTAGGTTTTTGGAATTAAATTTTTAAATAAAAATGTGATAATTTTAAAATCGTTTATTTAAAGCAAACAGTTATAATATTCAAACAAATAAAAGGAACAAATAAAACAATTTGATATGGGTTGAAATGAGTATGGGTCCCACTGGCCCACATATTGTGCACACACGTAGTAATTGACAATATTATAATACAACCACAGTTCAAAGAAAAGAGAGTTAAGAATTTACATGCCTTGAATTTCTATGATACAACCTACCAAAATCCTTTAGTGGTCGCAAGTCCAGACAGCGGACTCTTCTCCAATCCTAAGTTGATATCCACCTATGGGGTAAGATTTTAAAACAAGTAAAATATGAGCGAAAGACTCAGTAGGACTATATTTTAAAAATAAACAGATAAATAGTTAATAGCACACTTCTTAATAAATAAAATAAAATAAAATAAGTACTTTCGTTTATTAAAAGTGTATTGGAAACAGTTCATCAAGAGTACTTTTTATTATTTCAGGCAAACCATGATATTCACCACCGAAGTGGCCCAGCTGGGCTTCGGGTCTTGCCCCCAAGGTCGTTCACTACACGACCCAATCTCTGATATGGCATCATGCCCGTATATCTTTTTATAATTAAAATCTCTATTTACCAAATATAATCATTAACATTTATTATGAGGATTATTACGAAAACACCTCAATCTACTGTTTAAGAAAACAGTTAACAAGAAATCATTTTTCAACTAATCATTAAAAAAAATATTTTATTAAAAGTCATTTTGAGGCCAAAACATTTAAAATTGGCTACCAAAGAAGGGGTAGAAGTCCTACCTCAATATTTGTGCCGATGTTATGCATCATAATCCCGGTCCACTATACGTTAGCTCCGCGGATCCACGCACAACCTTGAATGAAACTAGTTCTATTAGTATCTAACCCAAGATATCCTAAGTTATTGAATCATTTCGTGGTGTCCTAGTGTGCCACTTAGGTTTATAAAATCATTTTATAAAGTTGGAATCTCAATCGGGGTTCAAAATAGTGAAAACAGGTGAAAATCATAAAATTGCACAATGCCCGGTTGGCTTGCCGGTCGCCCTGGTTCGGCCGGCTGAACTGCACAGTTCGGCCTGCCGAAAAACCAAGTCCAATCGGCCGAACATTTCCAGGTTCGGCCTACCGGTCGGATGAATCCGGCCTGCTGAACGCATGAATCTGGCCTGCCAAACTCAAACTTCAACCTGCCGATATGAGAAATTCTAGAAATTTTCACGCACGGGTCTCGGCTTCCCCGAGCCCAAATCTTAAATTTCAACCTATTTTCTCAATTTTCAGGCATAGGTAATCATCATAAACAATAGAAAAACATACTAGATTACTTTTTAATGCATTAAAACAAGTTTTAGACAAGATTTTTAGAAAAACCCAAAAATTAGAAAAATTGGAGAAAAATGAAAAATCTTAATTCAAATCCATTTTTGATAAAACAAAGTTTATATTCAAGTTAATCTAAGTTCATCTAACATAGATTAAAAGATTTCTAAGCTTAGAAACGCTTAGTTTTCAAAATGCAAGAAAATTTGAAAAATTTAAAAAAGTTTAGAAATTTAGAAACTAACCTTGAATCGAAGCTTGAATCGAGTTTGTGGTTGCTCAATAGCATTCCCGAGCCTTCAATCCACAATCCCGAAGCTTGAAATCAATTTTTGGTTCAAAATTTTAGAGAGAGAATGAGAGAAAGAGAGACAATCTGAGAGAGAGAGAGAGGAGAGAGAGATGAGCGAGTGAGAGTGAGGAAGAGTGAGGGAGTGTGAGATTTATAAAGAGAAGAGAAGCAGTTTTCAATACCACGTCCAACACGTGGTTTTCCAAAGTGGGACGTGTTGGTCATTTGACAAATTGTTTTATTTCAAAATTTAAAATAACAATTAAAAATAATTAAGAGTAATTAAAAACTATTAAAATAATCAAAAGTATTATAAGTTTAGGAATTTCACATAATGATCAAATTAAGCTTAAAATATTCATTATGGCACACTAATTCACCATTCTACACATTAATAACATTTAATTAACTTCGGGGTGTTGCAACTCTCCACCCCTAAAAGAAATTTCGTCCTTGAAATTTACAAATCAATTCAAAAACAAAACAAATGCAGATACAACTCCCGCATACTCGACTCTAATTCCCAAGTGGCCTCATCAATCCCGTGATATTGCCACACGACCTTAACTAACGAAATCTCACGACAGCGTAAACTAATTACTTTACGATCGATAATCTAGATCGACACTTCTTCATATGTCGTGTCTTCCTGAATCTGTACGTCTTGGAACAAAATAATCTTATCCTGCTCATGTGGACACTTCTGAAGCATCAACACATGAAATACATCATGAACATGCGAAAGTTCTAGAGGAAGGTTGAGTCGATAAGCAACCACACCAACACGTTGAGTAATCTTGAATGGTCCAACATATCTTAGCGCGAGTTTTCCTTTCACTCCGAATTGCGAAATGCCTTTGCGAGGAGATACCTTTAAGAGTACGAAATCTCCAACCTCAAATTCCAAAGGTCATTTTCTTTTATCCGCATAGCGCTTCTGTCGACTCTGAGCTGCTTTCAGTCGATCCTAAATCACGACAATCTTCTTGTTGCTATCACGAATCTCATCCGGCCCAAGAATAACCCTATCTTTTGGTTCGGCCCAACACATTGGCGATCGACACGGTCGTCCATACAATGTTTCAAACGGTGCTATACCAATACTCAATTGATAGCTATTGTTGTATGCGAAAACTCCACCAGATGCAAATACTTCTTCCAGTGCCCGTCGAAGTCTAACGCACAAGCACGTAACATGTCTTCAAGGATCTAGATAATTCGCTCAGATTGCCCATCGGTCTGAGGATGAAATACCGTGCTGAAGTTCAAATATGTGCCCATAGCCTCCTGGAAGCTCCTCCAATATTTGGCATTAAACATTGTATCCCTATCTGATATGATGGACAAAGGAACTCCATGCAATCGCACTATGTTCTGCATATACGATTCCCCAAGAATCCTCCTCGAACATGTCGATCTGAATGGAATGAAATGAGCTGACTTCGTCAATCTGTTGACCACGACCCAAATCACATTGTGCCGCTGCTCCGTCTTCGTCAATCCGGTAAGAAAATCCATCGTCACGTGCTCCCATTTCCACCCTGGAATAGGAAGTGGCTGAAGCTGACTTGCTGGCTTCTGATGCTTAGCTTTCACCTGAAGACAAGTCGTACACTTGGCCACGTATTCTCGAACGTCCTTCTTCATACCTCTCCACCAATAGTGCCTCTTTAAGTCACGATACATCTTCGTACTCCCTAGATGAATGGAGAACTGAGACTTATGAGCTTCGTCCATTACAGCCTTTGTTACTTTTGCAATAGCTGGAATCGCTAGACGTCCTTGAAGTACAACGATCCATCTACATGTATTCTCTATTCTTTGAACTGCTCTCCGTTCTGAATTTGCGTCCAGATTCCCTGAAGATGTTGGCCCTACCACTGGTTTTGCTTCACCATCTGAATAAGAGCTGGGGTCGTCTTCATGTGATATTCCAAAATGTGATCGTAATCTTCTTGATACTATAGCCCGAACTCACTTACTGTCGCATCTCTTTTCCAATTTTCAAGAGCCAAACAAGCAAGTATCCCTGAAGTTTTTTGGCTAAGCGCATCTGCGATGACGTTAGCTTTCCCAGGATGATACTACAACACGAAATCATAATCCTCCATGTATTCCATCCATCTTCGCTGTTGCAAGTTCAAATCTCTTTGAGTAAACAAATACTTTAAACTCTTGTGGTCGGAGAAAACCTAAAATGTTGCTCTATACAAATAACACCTCCAGATCTTCAACGCATGAATCACATCTACAAGCTCCAAATCTTGAGTAGGGTAATTTCACTAATGAGGTCGTAACTGTCTTGATCCATATGCTACCACGCGTCCATTTGCATCAACACACACCCAAGTCCATGTCCTGAAGCATCCGTATAAACCTCGTATGGCTCATCGCTATTGGGAATGATCAACACTAGTGCTGAGGTCAACCGATTATTCAATTCTTGAAAGGTGAGCTCACATTCTTTGTTCCACTCGAACCTGACATTCTTCCTAATCAACCTCGTCAACGGTGCTACTACCTTCGAAAAATCTTTCACAAATTTCCTGTAATATCCTGCAAGTCCCAAGAAGCTGCAGATCTCTGCCACATTCCTCGGTCGTTCCTAATCTACTATGGCTTCTATCTTTGACGGATCTACTGAGATACCATGCTCGGAGATGACATGACCTAGAAATTTGACCTCTGTCAACCAAAACTCACACTTTTCCTTCTTGGCATACAACTGGTGTTCTTGTAGAGTTTGAAGCACGATCCTAAGATGCTGCTCATGCTCCTCCCAAGTCTTAGAATAAACCAGAATGTCATCGATGAACACAATCACAAACTGATCCAAGTAGGGCCTGAATATCCTATTCATCAAATCCATGAAAGCTGTTGGAGCATTCGTCAACCCAAACGACATCACTAGAAATTCAAAATGTCCATACCGAGTCCTGAGAGCTGTCTTAGGAATGTCCTCTTTCTTAATCCTAAGTTGATGATATCCTGATCTCAAGTCTATCTTTGAGAAGTACCGCGAGCCTCCCAACTGATCAAACAACTCATCGACCTAGGCAGAGGATACTTATTCTTCACGGTGACTCGATTCAGCTACCGATAATCTATACACAACCTGAGAGTTCCATCATGTTTCTTTGCAAACAAAATTGATGCTCCCCACGGTGATGTACTATTTCGAATGTATCCCTTATCAGCAAGTTCCTGAAGCTGCTCCTGAGTTCCTTTATTTCTGCCAACGCCATCCGGTAGGCTGCTATAGAAATCGATGCTATTCTTGGAAATAATTCAATACCAAACTCAATCTCCCGATGCGGTGGTAATCTTGGTAGTTCGTTGGGGAAGACATCCTCAAATTCATTTACCACTGGAATCACTGCACGTCCTCTTGAAGCACTAGGCTCTCCTTCTAAATCCATGAAGATAACATAACAAACTGCGTTCTTTCGCCCTTCGAGACATGCCCTAACACGTCGCTCACTCATTAACTGATCACCACCACCCTGGTAGGTGATTACCGTCCCCTTATTAGACACTAGGGTTACTTTTCTAAGTTGGAAGTCCACCACTACACTATATTTGGACAACCAGTCCATCCCTATGATTACATCATAGGTTCTCATGGGGATTACAATCAAATCACTTTTCAAAATCTCATCCCAAATCTTTATTTTACAAGCTTTATAGACACTATTCACACACACCCGCCCCAAGGGTGAAGTTATAATTAAGGGTTCGTCAAATTCTTCTATCTCTAATCTTAAGGCATGTACAAAAGAACTCAAAATGAGAGAATGAGTGGCACCAGTATCAAACAACACGTGTGCTAGAGACTGAGAAACCATAATCGTACCATCGACAACTACGTTACTCGTCTGGGCATCTGAACTTCCTGATGTCATCACGTGAACCTGTATTGGAGTTTTCCCCTTTCCTCTACCAACATTGCTGGATCCTGGGATAGTTGGCCGATACTGTTGCGGTGATGGTGACTGCACACTGGCTGTACTTGGCGCTCGATACTGAGGGACGTTACGCTGAAAGTTCTGTAGTTGGTGTCCTTGCATTGGATATGACATTTGCTAAGGAGAAAACTGATGGAATGGAAGCTAAGGGTACTGTTGTGGCTAAGGTAGGGTCTAAAGCTGGGGCTGACGACTAGCTCCTTCTTCGGTTTGAACTCCTAGGCGAGCACTCCTGATTGGGCAATTCCTCTTGATGTGTCCTAGTTGCTGGCAAAAATGGCAATGGAAACTGTAGGGGTTGCTGTGCCTGCTGCTAGATGAACTGCTGCTATCGCTGTTCATGCCACCCTGCTTGTCCTTTCGCGGAGTTGGTCGACTGCTGATGCTCCTCCTGCTGCTCCTCTGTGGTCCTCCTGACGTCTTGGCTCGATTCTCACAGTACTGTGCATAATCATTCTCCATTGATATCGTTGATGACACAAGCTCTCCAAAGTTCCTGAGTCGTAGGGCAACTATCTGTCGTCAAGTAGGGGCTTTGAGTCCTTCCTAAAATTTGATACACTTCTCACGCTCCGATGCCACTGCTGAGGGAGCAAACCTTGCCAATTCATTGAACTTCGCTTCATATTCTCGAACTGACATATCGCCCTACTGCAACCTATAGAATTCTGCTGCCTTTTGATCCCTGTATCCCTATGAAAAATACCGATCATAGAATAGCTCCTCGAATCTATCCCAACTGATATTACCATTATTCTCCAAGCGTTTAGCTTGCTTCCACCATGTATTAGCACCACCCTCGAACTTATATGCCGTAAATTCCACACGATACTCTGCTGGCACACCGAGAGTATCTAGATGCTTCACGATCGAATCTAGCCAATATTCTGCCACCTGCGGGTCCCCAGTTCCATCGAAAGTCGGTACAGATGCACGTCGAAATTCCTTAAAGTACGAATGCCGATGACTAGCCTCAAAATCGTCAAGTCTTGCCCTTGCTGCCATCTGCTAGTATGCAGCAAACATAGTCCTCATCATGCCTTCATCATTTCCAAACTCGGCATCGGCTGTCGAACGACGTCTAGGTGCCATTCTCTCACTTCTGAAAACAAAATTTGGACTGTCAGTGGTATTTCATTATCGTACCTACGTGTGCACAATTCCCAAGGTTCATAACCTTGAGCTCTGATACGATTCTGTCACGCCCCGAAGCACGGGAGGTGACGTGGTGAATTAATTAAGTTAATTAAGTGAGAATTTAGATAAAAATTAGGTTTTTGGAATTAAATTTATAAATAAAAATGTGATAATTTTAAAATCGTTTATTTAAAGCAAACAATAAAAAGAACAAATAAAACAAGTTGATATGGGGTGAAGTAAGTATGGGTCCCACTGGCCCACATATTGTGCACACACATAGTAATTGACAATATTACAATACAACCACAGTCCAAAGAAAAGAGAGTTAAGAATTTACATGCCTTGAATTTCTATGATACAACCTACCAAAATCCTCTAGTGGTCGCAAGTCTGGTCAGTGGACTCTTCTTTGATCCTAAGTTGATATCCACCTATGGGGTAAGATTTTAAAACAAGTAAAATGTGAGCAAAAGGCTCAGTAGGACTATATTTTAAAAATAAACAGATAAATAGTTTAATAGAACACTTCTTAATAAATAAAATGAATTAAATAAGTACTTTTGTTTATCAAAAGTGTATTGGAAATAGTTCATCAAGAGTACCTTTTTATTATTTCAAGCAAACCATGATATTCACCACCGAAGTGGCCCAGCTGGGTTTCAAGACCTGCCCCCAAGGTCGTTCACTACACGACCCGATCTCTGATATGGCATCATGCCCGTATATCTTTTTATAATTAAAATCTCTATTTACCAAATATAATCATTAACATTTATTATGAGGATTATTACGAAAACACCTCAATCTACTGTTTAAGAAAACAGTTAACAAGAAATCCTTTTTCAACCAATTATTAAAAAAAATATTTTATTAAAAATCACTTTGAGGCCAAAACATTTAAAATTGGCTAATAAAGAAGGGGCAGAAGTCCTACCTTAATACTCATGTCGGTGTCCCACACCGTAATCCCAATCCGCTATACGTTAGCTCCGCGGATCCATGCACAACCTTGAATGAAACTAGGTCTATTAGTATCTAACCCAAGATATCCTAAGTTATTGAATCTTTTCGTGGTGTCCTAGTGTGCCACTTAGGTTTATAAAATCATTTTATAAAGTCAGAATCTCAATCGGGGTTCAAAATAGTAAAAACGGGTGAAAATCACAAAAATTGCACCATGCCCGGTCGGCCTGCTGGTCGCCCTGGTTCGGCCAGCCGAACTGCACAGTTTAGCCTGCTGGAAAACCAAGTCTGATCGGCCGAACATTTCCAGGTTCAGCCTGCCGGTCAGATGAATTTGGCCTGCCGAACGCATGAATCCGGCCTGCCAAACTCAAACTTTGGCCTACCGATCTGGGATATTCCAAAAATTTCCATGCATGGGTCTCAGCTTCCCTGAGCCCAAATCTTAAATTTCAACCTGTTTTCTCAATTCTCAGGAATGGGTAATCATCATAAACAATAGAAAAACATACTAGATTACTTTTTAATGCATTAAAAAAAGTTTTAAACAAGATTTTTGAAAAAACCCAAAAA
Organism: Artocarpus hirsutus; assembly: GCA_946598075.1. Classification (NCBI taxonomy): domain Eukaryota; kingdom Viridiplantae; phylum Streptophyta; class Magnoliopsida; order Rosales; family Moraceae; genus Artocarpus; species Artocarpus hirsutus. The sequence continues at coordinate 13,441 of CAMOHE010028841.1, read as the reverse complement.
TTAAAAAAATTGAAGAAAAATGAAAAATCTTAATTCAAATCTGTTTTTGATGAAACAAAGTTTATATTCAAGTTAATCTAAGTTCATCTAACCTAGATTGAAAGATTTCGAAGCTTAGAAACGCTTACTTTTCAAAATGCAAGAAAATTTGAAAAATTTTAAAAAGTTTAGAAATTTAGAAACTAACCTTGAATCGAAGCTTGAATCGAGTTTGTGGTTGCTCAATCGCATTCCCGAGCCTTCAATCCATAATCTCGAAGCTTGAAATCAATTTTTGGTTTAAAATTTTAGAGAGAGAATGAGAGAAAGAGAGACAATCCGAGAGAGAGATAGAGGAGAGAGAGATGAGCGAGTGAGAGTGAGGAAGAGTGAGAGAGAGTGAGATTTATAAAGAGAAGGGAGCAGTTTTCAATACCACGTCCCGCACGTGGTTTTCTAAAGTGGGACGTGTTGGTCATTTAATAAATTATTTTGTTTCAAAATTTAAAATAACAATTAAAAATAATTAAGAGTAATTAAAAACTATTAAAATAATCAAAAGTATTATAAGTTTAGGAATTTCACATAATGATCAAATTAAGCTTAAAATATTCATTATGGCACACTAATTCATCATTCTACACATTAATAACATTTAATTAACTTCGGGGTGTTACAAGAGTCCACTACCTGGACTCGCGAGCAATAGAAGATCTCAAGTAGGTTAGTAGTTGTAGTAAATCAAGGCATGTAATATTTAAATTTTATTTTTCATGTTGGACTATAACTATAATAATTTATTGTCGATACCATATGTGTGCATACATTGTGAGCCGGTGGGACCCAACACGTACCCTCCTTGCCCTTTCTATTATTTCATCTCTTTTTATTTCCTCTTATCTATTTTTACTAATTTTAGTAATTGATGAAAAGTTTTATATTGTATTGCATTTTTAATATAATTAATTGATTCCTTAAATTGTAAATTTTTAACAAAAACTTAATTAAATTAATCGAATCAACCGCCACGTCACCACCCATGCTTCGAGGCCTGATAGAATGGTATCAGAGCTCAAGGTTATGAACCTTGGAAATTGTGCATATGTAGGTACGACAGTGAAAGCCTCTAATAGTCCAATTTTGTCTCTAGAATTGCAAGAAAATGGCACCTGGGCGTCACCTAGCTGTGACTGACATAAGTCCCACGATTGAAGAATGTATGATAGGGGCATCATTTGTCACTTTTTAGCAAATGGTAGCAAGGGTTAGGCTCAAAATTTCTAAGGGTAGTCGCGAACATAAGTGCCTTAAGGAGCTTAGGCATGTATTTACCCTAGCTTTCGATGAAAATGATGGTCCACAAGTGGCTAAGAACTGGTTAAACTGAGTAGTAAAATGTTGGATACCCTTGGTGTATCGGTAGTGTGTCGAGTGGAATTTTTGGCTTGTAAATTGACAGGTAGTGCTATACTTGTAAAAGTAAGCGAAGCATTTGGAGAATGTTGGGAGTATCGGCGGAGAAAGATTCAAGGAATTGTTTTGTGAGTGTCATTTCTACAAGGATGCAGAGACCAAAGAATCGTCGGATTCTACTGGTTAGAATAGGGTGATAAGACAGTTTGGGAACAAGAGGTTAAGTTTGATGAATTGGCCAAGTTGTAACACCGTTCGCCATGGCATCTAAACGTGAAAAGTGTATCAAGTTTTAGGAAGGGTTTAAGGCATTCATTCAACGGCAACTGGTGGTCTTGTGACTTCAAAATTGTACCAGGTTAGAGTTGTCAGCTTCATTGGTAAGAGTAGATCACGCTCACTACTGTGAGGAACAGGCAAGAACATCAAGATAGCAGAACGATAGGAGAGGTAGTGATCGTCAAGCTTAGGTAAAGAATTGGCATGGTAGCGTAGCAATGGAAGCAGTGGATCATCCAGCAGCAGATGATGCAACCCTTGCCATCTCTGCCAGCATTTAGAAGGCATCGGGAGGAGCTGTCTAGTAAGAAATGCTTGACAAGGATCTCAGACTGGAGAAGGTGCAAGCCGTCAGCCTCAACCTTAGTATTTATCTCCACCTCAGCAACTTCTTCGGTTTCAACTTCATCAAGTTCCTCTGCAGCAGTATTGGCGATGATCCCAAGACATGGCAGCACTAGAAGAGGAAAAGGAAGAGGCTCTAGTTTGAGTTTGCACCATAACTTTAGGGAGTTCAAATGCTCAGACTAGTGACATGACAGTCGACAGTACGGTTCCAGTCTCTCAGTCTTTAGTTTCGTTCCTCTTTAATATTAGTGCCATTCATTCTCTTGTTTCGAGTTCATTTGTACATACCTTGGGAATTGAAATAGAGGAAATTTGATGAACCCTTAGTAAATACCTTACCCTTGAAGTAGGAGTGTGTGTGAACCATAGGTGTAAACCTTGTGAGGTAATGATTGGGGATGGGACTTCGAGAAGTAATTTGGCTATGATCCCCATGAGTACTTGTGATTGACCTTAGGAATGGATGGGTTGTCCAGGAATGTGCAACTATAGTTGTCGCACTAAATAGGTAACCCTAGGGCTCGATAGGGGGACGATGATCGTTTACTAGGGTAGTAATGATCGAGCAATGAGTAGGTAACTCATGAAGACGTGTCTAGGTGTATGAGGGAAACCTAGCAAGCTATACATCAATATACATACATATATATTTCTCTTAGATCTAAGGGAGGAATCTGATGTTGCAGGAAGAAATGTAGTAAAATCGGTGGCTAATGAGTTCGAGAATGTCTTCCCCAATGGGTTTTCGTGATTAGCATCACATCAGAAGGATTAAGTTGGTATCAGGTTATTCCAAAGGACCGCTTCAATTTTTGTAGCATTGTGTCGTTTGGTGCTAGCAAGAATTAGGAAATTAAGGAAACAACTTCAAGAACTTACAGGTAAAGGATATATTCAGGATTGCATAGGACACGTCTGTTTCGTTTGTCGAGAGGCACAATGGTACGCTCCGGTTGTGCGTTGGTTATCAACAGCTAAATTAGGTCGCCGTGAGGGATGAATATTCCAGGCCTAGGATCGATGAGTTATTTGATCAGATAGGAAGTTTTTGATATTTCTCGAGAGCATATTTGTGATCCGAAAGCACCAACTGCATGCCCAGAAGGTCAAGTTTGAAGCATATCATTTTGAGTAAGGCGTCTCAATAGATTCGTCTAAGATTGAGGCTATAGTACGATGGGGGCGACTAAAGATCGAGGCCAAAATTCACAGCTTTTTAGGACTTGCCAGGTACTACAAAAGAGTTTGTGAAAGGTTTCCCCAAAGGTAGTGGATTCATTGACAAAGTTGATCGGGACAAGTGATAGGTTTAAATGGAACAAGGGATGTAGATGCGCTTTCCAATAGTTGAGAGATCGGTTGACTACCACTTTTGCATTGGCTACATCGAATAGTGACGAGTTTTATAAGGTCTACACCACTGCGGTAGAGCTAAGGCTTGGATGTGTATTGATGCGGCATAGACGAGTTGTGACTTATGGATTGCAATAGTAAAAGCCTCGTAAGCAGGGCTTCCCTACTCATGATTTAGAGCTCGTTGTAGTGATTTACACTTCGAGGAATCTAGAGAAGCCACTTGCTGGAATGATATTTCAGGTATTCTCGGATTATAGGGGCCCATGGTATTTGTTCACTAAGAGAAATTCGAATTGAGGCTGCAATGGTAGGTGGAATGTATAGAGGACCAAGATATCTCGTTGTAGTATCATCCGGGTAGGGCCATCATGGTTACAGACTTGCTCAGCAGGAGGTCTTGGGAGATTCGGGCATATCTGGCACTAAAGGATTAGTTAAAGATGCTACCATGAGCAAGAATGGGCCGTAGTACTATGAAGACTTTGATTAGGCATCGGCGTATTTTAGGGATTTGATTTTAGCACTAGTTCAGATGGTGAGGCAAAAATTAATGGCGAGACCAATATCTTGTAACACCCTGAAAATTTATTAAGTGTTGTTAGTGTGTTAAATGGTGAGTTAGTGTGCCATAATGATTATTTTAAACTTAATTTGATCATTTTGTGAAATTTCTAAACTTATAATACGTTTGATTATTTTAATAATTTTTAATTACTCTTGATTAATTTTAATTGTTATTTTAAATTTTAATAAAATGATTTGTTAAATACCAAGTAGTTTTTATTTGAAAATAGTGTGTTGTTGTAATTTTCTCTTTCTCCCTTTATTTATATCTCACTTCTCTCTCTCTCTTCCTTATTTCTCTCTCTCCTCTCTTGCTCATCTCTGTCGCTCTCTCTTCCTCTCTCTCGGTTTCACTCTCTCTCTTTCATTCTCTCTCAAAATTTTTGAAACAAAATTCGATTTCAAGTTCGGGATTATGGATTGAAGGCTCGGGAACAAGATTTAGCAACCATAAACTCGATTCAAGGCTTTAATTCAAGGTTGTGCGTGGATCCACGGAGCTAAGGTATAGCGGACTGGGATTACAGTGTAAGACACCGACACGAGTATTGAGGTAGGACTTCTACCCCATCTTTGGTGGCCAGATTTAAATGTTTTGACCTCAAAGAGATTTTTAACAAAAGTGTTTTTCAATGATTGGTTGAAAAAGGATTTCTTGTTAACTGTTTTCTTAAACAGTAGATTGAGGTGTTTTCATAATAAACCTCATAATAAATGTTAATGATTATATTTGGTAAATAGAAATTTTGATTATAAAAAAGATATACGGGCATGATGCCATATCAGAGATCGGGTCGTGTAGTGAACGACCTTAGGGCAGGTCCCGAAACCCAGCTAGGCCACTACGGTGGTGAATTACATATGGTTTGGCTAGGAAAAGAAAATGGTATTCTTTCTGGTCGACCTATTTAAATTGTTTTGGTAAGATAAAGCTTTTATTAAATTTCCATCTGTTTATTTAATTACTTGTTCTAATTCGTTTTCTATGTCTTCATTCGATTTATGAAATTTCTTTTAAAGTTAAATATTTTCAAAATATAGTCCTACTAAGCTTTTCACTCATGTTTTATTTGTTTTAAAATCTTACCTCATAGGTGGTTATCAGCTTAGGATCGGAGAAAGGTCCGCTGACTGGACTTGCGACCAATAGAAGATTTTGGGTAGGTTGTATTACAAAAATTCAAGGCATGTAAGAACTTAACTTTTCTTTTATTTTAGACTATGGTTGTATTGTAATATTGTCAATAGTATATGTTTGCACAATATGTGGGCCAGTGGGACCCATACTCACTTCACCTCATATTAAATTGTTTTATTTGTTCTCTTTATTTGTTTAAATATTATGATTGCTCATCACAAAAGATTTTAAAATTATCACATTTTTACAATTAAAAATTATTCTAAAAACCCAATTCTCACTTAATTAACTTAATTAATCTACCGTGTCACATCCCGTACCTCGGGGCGTGACATATCTTCAGGGAGGGTGGACGCGAATGCGGACCGGGGAGCAGTTTGATGACTGGAGGTATTCCTACCGGTGGATCGTTGTAGTCTAAGGGAAAATCTGGCAGTGTCTGCAAACGAGGGAATGATGAAGCCTTGATAAATGAAGCTTGCAAGTTTCAGTTTCCCATTCATGCAGGAAGCACGAAGATGCATCGCATTTTTCAAGGGTAGTACTGGTGGAAAAGCCTAAAGAAAGATGTTTAAGCGTACATGGCCAAGTGTGTGATTTGTTTATAGGTAGCGACCAAGCATTAGAAGCCCGTTGGTTAGCTTCAGGATGAGAGCATGTCGTGGTAGATTTATTTTCTAGGTTGCCGAGGACAGAGCAAGGACGTGATGTGATTTGGGTTGTCATTTGGCAAGTCGACAAAGTTGATGCATTTTATTCCCATTAGGTCCTAGTGTTTGCAACGAGTTCTTGGAGGAACTTGCGGGAAGCTTTGGGCATAGACTTAGGTTCTAACGCGACTTTTCATTCTTACACTGATGGGCGGTTTGTTCGAGGTATTCAGATTTTTAGAGGTACATGTCATGCCCCGGAGTACGGGAGGTGACGTGGTGGTTTAATTAAGTTAATTAGATGAAGATTCAATTAAAAATAAGGTTTTAGAATTTAAATTTATAAGTAAAAAAAATATGATGATTTAAAAAAAAAATCATTTGAATAGAATAAGTTAAAGAAATAAAATGATTCATCGTAATAATTAAACAAATAGAAATAACATTAAAATAATTAAATATGGGGTGGAACGTGTATGAGTCCCACTGGCCCACATATTGTGCACACACATATAGTACCGACAATTTTATGATGCAACCACAGTCCAAAATAAAAGAGAAGTTAAAATCTTACATGCCTTGAATTATATTTTACCCTACCAATTCCCCTACGGGTCGTAAGTCCGGTTGACGGACTCTTCTCCAATCCTATGTTGATATCCACCTAGGGTTAAGATTTTAAAACAAATAAAAATGTGAGCGAAAGGCTTAGTAGGACTATATTTGAAAATTTTTCAATTTTAAGAGAAATTTCGTAAACCAAATAAATATATATAAAACGAGCTAGAGCAATTAAACAGGTAAATAATTAAATGAGAATTTAATAAAAATATAATCTTCACAAAATATTTCAAACAAATCAACCAGAAAGAATACCGTTTTCCTTTCCTGGGCAAACCATATGTAATTCACCACCGTAGTGGCGTAGCTGGGTTTCGGGACCTGCCCCCAAAGTCATTCACTACACGATCCGATCTCTGATATGGCATCATGCCCTAAAATATAAATAAATATATATCTCTTTGATTCATAAAATCTCTTCTTTACCAGATATAATCATTTATATTCATTATGAAATTCATTATGAACATTTCTCAAGCAACCGCTTGTAAAGATATTTAAATAGAATCATTTTCCAATCTATCATTGAAAACATTTGATAGAAATTCATTTTTGGCTTAAATCATTTTGAAAATAAGGCTACCAAGGAAGAGGGGTAGAAGTCCTACCTCAATATCCGTGTCGGTGTCCCACACCGTAATCCCGGTCCGCTATACGTTAGCTCCCTGGATCCACGCGTAATCCTAAATGCATAGTAACTTAGTCCGTTAGTATCTAACCCGAGGTATCTTATGATACTAAATCATCCCATGGTGTCCTAGTGTGCCATTTAGGTTTATAAAATCATTATATGAAGTTGAAATTCAAATCAGGATTCAAAACAGTTAAAACGGGTGAAAATCACAAAATTTTCCCTTGCTCGGTCGGCCTGTCGGTTTCCCTAGTTTGGCCTGCCGAACTGCACAGTTCGGCCTG
>CAMOHE010028832.1:0-12101 GCA_946598075.1 Artocarpus hirsutus | reverse complement strand
ACACTCAAAAATCATTCATAACATTTAATTATCAATAAAAATATGATTAAACATATAACATTAATGACATGAACATTTGAGCACATCAATTTCACGTGAGCATCACCTGTCATAACACTTAGAATAAAATGGTTAGCCCCATCTATCATATATCATAACACATATCATAAATATAACATTTAACGTTGTCTTTTTCATAACATAATCCGTTACATAAAATTTGACAGGCGTTACAAGATAGACGGCCAAACGGAGAGGACAAACTTAATCTTAGAAGATATGCGTTGGGCTTATACTCTCGACTTTAAGACCAGCTGACGTAAAGTGTTACTGTTAGCGGAGTTTGCTTACAACAACGGCTAAATAGGCAACAATTAGGATGGCACCTCATGAGGCCCTATATGGGCGAAAGTGCAGGTCGCCTATATGTTGGCATGAAGCTGGTGAAAAGAAGTTGATGAAAAGCGTTGACGATGAGAAGATTGATTTTGTTAACAAAACCTCAGAGATGATAAAGTTAATAAGAAGGAGAATAGAGACTGCTCAAAGTCGTCAGAAGAGTTATGCTGACAAAAGAAGAAGACCCTTAGAATTCACTATAGGCGAATCTGTGTTCTTAAAGGTTGCACCAATGAAAGGAGTTATAAGGTTTGGGAAGAAAGGCAAGTTAAACCCGAGGTTTATTGGACCTTACAAAATTGTTAAACGGATAGGCAAAGCAGCTTATCAGCGAAGGTTGCCATCGGAAATGTCCACAATGCATGATGTGTTCCATGTTTCGATGCTCAAGAAATATGTCCCAGACCCTTCACATGTGATTGAGCCACAAGTAATCAAGATATGAGAAGACTTGAGCTATGAGGAAAAGCCAGTAGAGATTTTAGATCGGAAAACCAAGACCTTAAGGAATAAAGATATTCCATTGGTCAAGGTTTTATGGCAAAATCACCAAGTGGAAGAAGCCACATGGGAACGTGAAGATGACATGAGAACTAAGTATCCGCAACTATTTTGAGTTTCGAGGATGAAACTCCTATAAGGTGGGGAGAATTGTAACACCTACCAATTTCATATAATGGATTATGTTAAATAAGTAATGACGTTAAGTAATCTCCTTATTGATTTATCATATAATGTTACTAACTATTTTATTTTCAGTACTATGATAGGTGACGATCACATGGAAATGATGTGCTCAAAATATTCATGTCATTTATGATGTATGCTTAATAATTAATGTTTTGTTAAACTTTGGTGTACAAGGCAGTTCGGCAGGCCAAACCTTCTAGTTCGGTAGGCCGAATTGTCCCTCACGGAACAGCAGGCCGATGAAATTTCATAGGCAGGTCGGACCTCATGCATTCGATAGGCCAAACTGTGCAATCGACAGGCCAAAGACTATTGACAAGCAATCAGTAAAAATCACCCAAAAATTTGTGACAATGATGAGGATGATGATTGGATAAAATTGAATGATTTATTTTGATTGATTGGCCTATTTTTGGATTGATTCCTCAATTTTGGTAATATATGTTTGACTTTGTGAATGATTGAATTATTTTGAGATGGTTTCCTATTTTTGAAAGTCAAATATATGGTAAGTAAGAACAAAATCATTGACTTTCCTTATTTCCCCTCCATTCCCATGTGATATTTGCCTCTAATTAGTTAGAAATTTCTGTTAAAAAAAAGTGGGATAAGCTTCCTCTTGTGCGTTATTCTCATTTTTCATAATAATTTTTCTCTCTATAAATTTCTCTCACACTCTCTCTCTCTTTCTCTTTTCTTTACACTTTCTTTTTCTCCCTTCTTTTCTTAATTTTCTGCAATACTTGAATGAAATTATGGGTTAACACATTGAAGAATTCAAGAAGGTTTGTGAAGAATTTGTTTTAAGGTAAGGCTGTATTCTTTGTTGTTTCTAAAATGTAATGCTCCTCTGAAATCCAACTGCTATAACTTTTTCTAAGAATTTTCGTTTGTTCTAAAATTTTAATATGTTATTCATGCACGTGTTATGTGAGGTTCCTCTAAATTTCACATTATTTTGATTTTTCTACATTAAGATATGAATTTTCTCCTCTCTGCCACTCACAGAAATTTGTTGCTGATTAGAAGTGCTGCACAAAACTATAGGTTTTGTTCATGATGCAAATGAATGTTATTTTGCACGAAATTTTATAAATATATTCATGTATATGTTAAGTTATGGACTGGAAATTTTGGTGATGATTCGATGAATATTTTATGTGATATGGAATTTTTATTGAAGCTAGGTTTTTAGACTGTTTCATCGATAAATTGATGAACTTTTATTGTATGAAGTTTTTGTATGGCTAAATGATTTTATTTGGTGATAAGAATTTTTGGAGGTACTGTATTGTATGTTAAAAGTTGTCATATGAATTTTAGAGTGATAATAATTTTATTTAATTTATTAGATTATGTTAATTGTATGAAACTCACTGCTCAGTATGATGAAGTTATTTTGTTCCTATTGTCCAATGCACATTTTGGGGATGTTTTGAATTTATTTAAAGATAATTTTGACTATATTGTAATTTTAAGTGTCTAATATATGTAGTATTTTTATGAAATTATTTTGGGATGTAAATAATTTATTATGTGAATGGTAGTAAGGACTGCTCATTGAATTGTATTGCTGGAAAATTTTGTTTTGAAAGTTATGTGGCTTATTTAAATTGTCAAATGAAATTTTTATGACTAATGAAAAATCATGGTAATATGTTTATATGTTATCTTTGTTCCTACCAAATTTGGTGCCCAAATTGTGTGTGAATGTAAAGTTATTGAGTTTTGAATTTATAGAGGTCAGGAAATATTTATATTGACAGTTTTGTTTTAATGTTTTAAGGTTAATGAAACATATTATAAATTTATGCTTTCAAGAGATGAATGTATGTGTGATGTTTTATGGAATTGGTAGATGTTATGTTGTGATTATTAATTCTTTGAAAATAAATGTTAATTGTTATTTTAAATGAATGTATCACATGAACACAATAAGAAGCGAGCACATCGAGACTGCGGTGACATCACCTACAAATTAAGGTTAAGTAAGCTATACAAGTAAGTACATTCTCACCTGCAACATGATATGGTTTGTAAAAGTTGAAATTATGTTTGTGATGATATTTATGATGATTCTATGATGATTTTATTTTATGTTACTTATGAAAGATTTGATGTTCAAAAGTTATGCATATTTGATGATAGCATGTTTCAAAGTATGATAGTATATATATATATATATATATATATATATATATATATGCATGCATATGTATCACCTAATTAAGTGTTGAACAACCCATGTTATGCAATGTTTATGTTTATGATGTCATGTTTAGTTTGGGATTAGCTACCCCTCTCCTCTCATGACAACGCGCCTACAATAACATTAATGGTGCAACACTTGGGCCTTTAAGATAAAATGAACAAGGTTTTAATATGGATAATTTGATGAAAGATATGTTTGTTATGAAATTAGGCATGGTGCACTATTATGATAATGCATATGATGATGATGTTCATAAAATGCTTTACTTGTGAGTTATGAAATGTACTTACTAAGCATTAGCTTATTCATTTTGATATCATGTTGCAGATAAGGGTAAGAAACCTATGGTATAGGTGGAGGAAAAAGACGGGCATGTGATCCAAGAACGATGAATTACGAATGAAAGAACACCAAAAAGGGAATTTAAAGATGTAAACTCTATTTATAAATTTTAAGAATGTTCATTTGATGAGTTTTAAGAATTTATGAACTTTTTTTTTATTTTCTGAGTATACTTATTTCAGCACTTTAAAAAATTGGAACTTGTTTTAAAATGAATTTTGATTTTTGGCAGACGATCGGCCTACCGACCATTACTGGTCGATCTGCCGATACAAGGATCGGACTGCCGATTACTCTGTATCGGCTTGCCGATCTAGCGAATTTTAAAATCCTGTTTTGCAAAGCCTCAGGTGGCCTACCGGTGGATGAACTCTAGACTGCCAGACAAGTTTGGCATGTCAAAGACTCAAGTTTAGTTGCCGAACTGTGTATGTAGATTTTCAAAGATGTTTTAAAAAGTTTATTCACTTTAAATTGGTATTGACAAACTATTTAAAGAATGTTTATAAATAAGTAATTTATTAAATATTGATGTGTATATATATATATGACGAAAAAAAATGTATGCATGGATCCTAGGTATGTTTTCCAAAATTATGTTTTCTTCAATTAAATTATCTTAATATAAAAGTTTTAAGGAATAAATGTAACGATATCTGTGACATCCATAAGGGAGCGTTACATACACACCCCTAGCTGGTGATTATAAATCATGAATAAAATATTGAAACTATGGTTATACGCTTATGTTAATTTTATTATTAACCTCCCATAGGAGCTCTATTAATGAAATTAATGGCTAAACAAACGATTATTAGATATGTTGAATTATACGGGTCCTAGATGACATATATTAATCAAGAGGGTATCCGTGTTCCTAATTGAATTTAGCATGACTCTCTTAGGAGCTTGTTGAATTCTGAGTTAAGAATTATCGTTGTAAAGTTGTGATATTTTCAAGGTTTTGACACATAAACACATTTGCATGTTTTACATGATTGTGTTATCATACTAAATTATTATGACATGTTTACTTATGTTTGGTATATGATTCTTATTTTAGATTAAAAATGTCTAAAAGCACTTTATCATTAATACTTGACAAAAACCAATTAATCGGTGAGAACTATAATGATTGGAAATGGAACTTAAACATCGTCCTATACTTTGAGAAACTGAAATTTGTGCTGACGACACCTTGTCCTCCTAAGCTTATGGGAGATTCCACTAATGATCAAATCCCAGCATATGATCATTGGAAAGATGCTAATGATCAAACTTGCTGCTATGTTACAGCGAGCATGAATAACGTGCTGCAAGTTCAATATGAGGATCATGAGACTGCTAAGCAGATTTTGGATAATCTAGAAGACATGTTTGGAGGCCAGGCCTTAACAAAGCGGCAAGGGGCATTTTGGAAACTCTTGAACTATAAGCAGAGATCAGGGACATCTATAAAGGAGCATATGATATTGGTCATGAGTTACCTCGTTGAGGCACAAACCAATAGAGCCGACATTGATGCTAAAACTCATATGACTATGGCCTTTGAGACTTTGTCTAAGGAATTCATTCTGTATAGAGCTACATTTAATTTGAGCAATAAGCAGGATATGACCTTGACAGAGTTGATGAAACAGTTATCGGAGTTTGAACTGTTGGTTAGGAAGTCTCTTGCTGGTGGTGAGGCTAACTTGGTGGCTGCTTCTGGTTCCAATCCTAACCCAGGGAATGGAAAGAAGCAATGGGCTAAGAATGGGAAGTCTTCTGTTCCTGCAAACAGTAATAACATGAAGAAGAAAAAGAAGAACTCGACGAAGCTCAAGTATTTTTTCTACGGGAAGGTTGGGCATACAAAGAAGAATTGCAAGGACTTCCTTTCCTAAGGAAGCTCAAGTGCTTTTTATGTCCTGATCAACACATCGTCACCTATGACAATGTGCCAATGTTTCTATACACGGAGTCCACCTCTGATGGCCAAGACAAAACATCTTCCATTAGGGATATAGACAATATAACAATATTTGCATGAATACGCCCAACTTTATTCCCTCGATTGTAGATCTTATGATTTAGATCAGCACCTCAAGAATCGTGTCTTCCACATAATTTGTCTATTATATGCCCAATTCTTAAAGATTTAGATCGACAGTCTCAGACTGTTGTTTGCTTAACATACATTTAATAAATATGAACGTAAAGAGGACAAGATTTGGTATATAAATAATAAATAAATTCTTTATTTATAAAAATGTCTCCAAAAATTGCATTGGTTGAACCACGGCTTTATTTTCCTTTGGGTAATAGAAATAACACCCTTTAGTCCTTTTTGGATATCCTGTAAACACGCAAACTTCTGGATGTGCTTCCAATTTATTTGCAACCTAAAATAGGACATGAGCCGAACATCCTCATATGCGAATATGGTTTAAGGATGTCTTCCTGCCCGTCCACAACTTGTGAGGAGTTTTAGGGACCGATTTTGAAGGCACATTGTTCAAAAGATAACATATGGTTTGTAGTGCATATCCCCAAAAGGATAAAGGTAATGATGAATAACTCATCATGGACCTTACCATGCCCAACAAAGTCCTATTCCTTCTCTCTACTATGCCATTCTGCTACAGAGTGCATGGCGTAGTCAAATAGGATAAAATCCCATTCTCTAATAAGTGTCTCAAGAACTCAGCAGAAAGGTATTCTCCAACTTGAGCGGATCGAAGTGCCTTGATGGGTCTACCCAATTGCTTTTCCACCTCAGCCCAAAACTCCCTGAACTTGTCAAAAGTTTTGCTTTTGTGGTGCATCAGGTACACATATCCATACCTTGAGTAATCGACAATAAAAGTGACAAAGTACTCATACCCTCCTTATGTCCAGATGTTTATCGGTTTGAAAACATCACTATGCACAAGTTCTACAACCCTTTTGGCCTTATTGCCCTTTGACTCGAATGGTCTTTTGTTCATTTTACCCCTAAACAAGAATCACATTGTGGTATAGATTCCAGCTTTAAGTGACTTAAAGGTCCATCCCTTACAAACGTTTGAATCTTATTCAGGTTAATATGGCCAAGTCGCAAATGCTAGAGATGAGTCTTATTAGAGTGAGAAGTTTTAAATCTTTTAGAGTTATTATCATTCATCTCAGCATTAAGCAGTAAGTCCATCTTAGGTTTGATAAAATATAGATTATTTTGCATCTATCCAAAACAGATAAAAGATTGTTTTTACAAATCACCACTTTATTATTAAAAGAAACCAAACAGGAGTCTTTAATAAACAAGCTACAGAAATTAAATTTCTTTTAAATTTAGGAACAGAAAAATAATCTCACAAAATTAAATTCCTATAATTATCAAAATAAAGATGGACGTCTCTCTTTGCTTCAGCTAAGACCAAGGATCCATCGCCCATTTGAAGCATGAAGTCTTCATGGAGCAGACTTATTGTTTCTTTGAACCCCTATAGAGAAATGCAAACATGATTAGTTACACCAGAATCTATGACCCAAGTGTCACTGGATTCCCCAACCAAACAAGTTTCTAAATACAGAAGATCACACCTACCTCCTCGAGAGAGGAAGTCCTTGTAAATTTCCTTGATGTGCCCGACCTTATTGTAGAAAAAGCATTTGACCTTCTTCGGGTTCTTCTTCTTCTTTTTCTTATTCTTGCCAATTACAGGAACAGAAGACTTCTCGTTCTTGGTCCATTGTTTCTTTTCATTTCCAAGGTTGGGATTGGAACCAGAAGCAACCGCCAAGTTGGCCTCACCACCGGCAAGAGACTCCTTGATCAGTAGTTTGAACTCTGTAACTATTTCATTAATGCTATTAAGGTTATATCCTGCCTATTACTCAAATTAAATGTAGCTCCAAACGGAATAAATTCATTAGATAGAGTCTTAAAGACCATAGTCATCTGAGTTTCAGCATCAATGTTGGCTCTATTGGTTTGTGCCTTAGTGAAATAACCCATGACCAACATCATGTGCTCCTTTATTGATGTCCCCCATCTCTGCTTATAGTTAAGAAGTTTTTGGAGCACCCCATGCCTCTTTGTTAGGGCCTAGCCTCCAAAAATGTCTTCTAAATTATCCAAGATCTACTTAGCAGTCTCATAATCTTCATGTTGAACCTGTCGCACATTATTCATGCTGGCCATAACATAGTAGTGGGCCTGATCATTACATCTTTCCAACAATCATATGCTTGGATTTGATCGTTGGTGGAATTTCCCATAGGCTCGGGAGAACAAGGTGTTGTTAGCACAAATTTTAGTTTCTCAAAGGATAGGATGATGTTTAGGTTCCATTTCCAATCATTATACTCCTCTCCAGTTAATTGGTTTTTGTCAAGTATTGGCGATAAAGCATGTTTAGACATTTTTAATCTATAATAAAGAATCATATACCAAATATAAGCAAACATATCATTATAATTTAGTAAGATAACACAATCATGTAAATCATACGAATGTGTTTATGTGTCAAAACCTTGAAAATATTACAACCTTACAACGATAATTCCTAACTCAGAATTCAACAAGCTTCTAGGAAAGTCTTGTCAAATTCAATTAGGAACACGGATCCCCTTTTGATTAATATATGCCATCTAGGACCCGTACAATCCAGTATATATTAATAATCATTTCTTTGGCCATTAATTTTATTAACAAAGATCCTAGGGGAGGTTAATAATAAAATTAACATGAGTGTATAACTATCGTTTCAATATTTTATCCACGATTTATAATCGCCACCTAGGGGTGTGCAATGACAAATCATGTTAAAATACCTTATCATCTCGAAAATACAATTTGGTACATGATGAAGTCCCTTTTTAGGGGTCAGAACCACCATGTTCTTCCTATGGACTAACAATGTAGGCCTTAGGTCCTTTCTTCGAAAACCTTCTCCCACTTAATCTTTTGAAATCAAGGTTTTATTTTAAAAACATGCATGAATAATTTTAATATAAGCAGCACTTCCTATTCTATATGGCATGTTATCAATATACATGGCAAATCATATTATAATGCAGAAAAGCAAAGCTACAAGCAAAATAATAATAAATAACCGTAATATTATGGTTCCACCTTAGAGAATAAAAAACAAAGATTACAAGAGAATAATTGAAACATATTATCGATTCTTAATCCTCGAATCCTCAAGCTATATTCTTTTTCATGTAATACTCATCTTTAAGTCTTCAATCCAGGATATATCGAATACTCCATATTTCCAGTCATATCCAAATTTTAATGTTTCTTAGAATTGTCCCAAAAATAAAATTAAAATTTCACCCGAAAAACTCACCTTCTGAAAAATTATAGCTCTTTGTCGGCGTGCCGATCTGTGTGATCAGTCTGCCGGTCGTGCCCCACTAGCTTGCCAATTTTTTCAAGTCCGCCTACCTATCTTTTCAGGTTAGCCTACCGATCATGACAGTTTTGCCTACCGAACTGGAAAGTTTGGCCTACCGCCAGAGCCACCAAATTTGTGCCTCACTAATAGCTTGCTGAACCCGAGAGTCTGGCCTAGAGATTCTATGACCGTCGGCCCACCAAACTGGATGGTTCGGCATGCCGACTGAGCAAAGATCACCCCATTCTAAAAAATACAGTTTTTGATGCAATTTATCAATTTTATTTTCAACAATTCAAAAATAGAAAATTAAAGACTCAAGAAATACCTGAGAACGCCATCATCCATCTTATGGATCCATCTTCTCCGAATGATTATTTAATTACAAAATTCTTAAAAATTTAAAATTAAATAATAATTCTTAGATAAAGATGATAGTCCACCATCTAATTACATGAAAAACCTAGATACACACTCTAACCCCTAAGGAACCATAACCTGCATAAATTAATTAATTAATTAATAATTAAATAATAATTTAATCAACTATAATTAATTAATAAACATACCATATATTCCACGACAACATATAAATATATATAAACCCTAGAGTGCCAACTTTCTATAAAATTAAACTCAAGCATAGGAGAGATCAAGATTACATAATTTATACATATAGCATGATCACAAACTCGTAAATTTACGTTAAAACCACAACTCTAATACCAATTGTTGGAAAAATAATATGCAGCAAAATTTTTAAAATTTTTATATCAGAGTATTTTTCAAAACACAAGTTTGACACACTATATGCATAAATTAACTAGATCTTACTAACCTTTATGTGTTAAAAAGCTCCTGTAATCAATAAATAGAAGTAACATTCCAAAAGGACCTTAACCAACTGACTTTTTTTGCCATTCTCTATCTACGATCGAAGTAAGTGCAGGCTCACGTCATTCAGCCTTTCCCTAGGTGGTTATCCTTCTAACCAATTGAGAAATACCCAAAGCTATAATTTATGATTTGTGACTGATAGCTCTCTAGGGAGTTTCAGAGTCTCACTCTAGATTTCTTAACTGATCTAAATAATAATGAGACCCACTCTCCTTTATATACAGGTTAGGCCCACGAGTCAGTCCTTATCAAATAAGGCCTCGAAAACCCGAATCAGAATCAAATTAGAAACAATATCTGATAAAATTTACGTCTAAAAAACGTGACAAAAAATCCCATAATCAGTAGGCCTAACTAGTAGATTGGCCTGTCGAACCTGTCTCATCGGCAGACGAAAGTTTAAGATCGACTTGCCGAACTTACAATTTTTTATCCCTGTGAATCTTTATTTTTCCATCCAAGATTTTGAGGATAAAGCCTTAGTTTTAATTCAAATAACCCAATAGAAAAGTTATCTGATTAAAACAGTCATATCTAGATAATCTCAAGGAAAATAAATATTCTTGATAATTCAACAAGTTTATCTTGAATTAATTCAAAATTAATCCAACCGATAAACAAACAAGAACTATCTTATTTTGATAATTTAACAAGTTTATCTTGAATTAATTTTTCACAAAATTAACTCAACCGATAAACAGATATGAATTATCTGATTCTATCTAATTTTTAGCCAATCTGATAATACGACACAAGTCACCAAATACTAGAAAAGCACGCCATATCATTAAAGGATTTTTATGAGCTAGCAAAGGGGATCTGATGGACCTATATAGTTTAAGCTCTTGATAATTATAAAACCTAATATCCCAGACATACATTTCATAATTATCAACTCTAACGCTACTCTACTAAAAGCTCAAAGCTGCACTCTTGAACTATATAAAATTACGAAGCTAGTATAGCTAAGTTTCTATGATATATCATAATGTATCGTATCTCCATAGGATTATCTATAATTAGCTTAAGGACAAGTTTTATCTTACCTTTTCGATTATTTTTATCTTACATTTCATTATCTTACCATCGGAAAACTTACCATCCATAAATGGTATACCATTCGGTTACACCTATATAACCAAATGGTTGAGCGCTGTAGTTTTTCAATTATAGGATAATGTATATAAGAGGCTATCAACTACTCCAAAAGACACTAGTACAAAATGTGGACCGTCGTGGAAAAATTTCATGACGGTTAAAAAATCGTCGTGGAAACCTCTGTCGTGGAATAAGATCGACTTTTCATGACGGTTTTTTACCATCGTGTAATAGAATAATTGACGCGCGAGGTCAGTGGAAGTGTTATTTTCCACGACGGTTTTGGTGAAAAACCATCGTGGAAGGCTCATCTTCCATGACGGTTTTCTCCAAAAACTATTGTGGAAGACTAAGATTCCACGATGGTTTTTCACAAAAACAGTCGTGGAAGACTGAGGTTCCACGAGGGTTTTTGTGAAAAACCGTCTTGGAAGGCTGAGCTTCCACGACGGGTTTTCACAAAAACTGTCGTGGAAATTTGGTATTTTTCAAAAAAAAAATTCTCCTGCAATTTCAATTTCCTATAGGATGGCCAGTCTCGTATGTTATCCATTACATCAAGGCCCTAATTACATACAATAATTGTTGTATAATCAAATATTAATTTGTATTTACAAGATCATTTTACACTTGAGTTATTTTGAGCACTTTGTTAATCTACTATGACGTGTACCTATCTAAAAAGCAGAAACCTATTTATAAATTATACCCACTCTAATCTAACTTCATGTATATCTGTATGTATATAAACTTCTTTTTTTCCTAAGGCATGTATACCACTTGTAATTATATCCCGCATGAAATGTAGAATAAAAAAACCACATTCTATGTTTCCTTGTTGTCTTGGGCATTTACGTTTAGAATATAACGTTTCGTTTGGTCGGTTTGTGACACCGGTTCCCGCTTGAAGCTTCCAATCGTTAAGCGCCCTAATAATATATATCATGTTCAAATAATAAATAAATTAATAGACGATACAATTATGTGAGACTAAAAAATAATTAATTTTGTAAGACAATATTAATACTTATAATCTTGTGACTGATACGAAATCGTCACGTGGTGGGTGTCCGAGGGGGTCAAACCAATATATTTGG
>CAMOHE010028831.1:23561-35024 GCA_946598075.1 Artocarpus hirsutus | reverse complement strand
TTTATCATTTTACTTTTTATGCCTTATCTGCACATACGCAATTTCATATGTGCATGATGAATCATGTGTTATTTATTCCTCTTTTGTTTTTCTACTTTATTTTTTTACTTTCTCATTTTCTTTTTTTAAATTTATAATTTGTCATATTTTTTTTACAACTTAATCTTTTTACTACATACTTTTACAAAATACTTTTTTTCTTGCTTTATTCTTATTAAAATAACTTCTTTTATACGTGTCACTCTTATTTTTTTTGTTTCTTTTTTCCTTTTTGTTGAGAACTTATATATTAAATTTTCCTCCATATGTTTTTATTAAAATATCTTTCTCAATGTCTCTATACTCAACTTTTCTTTACAATATAAGATATTATAAAAAATGATTCTTATAAATATTCAAATAAGGGCAAAGTAATCATAACTTTAACACATCATATATAACTGCAAAATTGTTTCCACATCCATCGCATGTGGCTCTTAACTAGTGTAATAAAAAAAGATCTGAGTGCAACATTCCGTGCAAAAGTCTTTTTTTTTTTCTCTCTCTCTTTTTCGACAAAAATAATCTCACCTCATAATCCCACTTGATAAAACTTATGTTTAAAATACGATTAATATAAAGTTCAAATGTGGAAAATTTTGAACGTCTTAAAAATTGTCATTATTATTATTATTATTATTACTTGATGGAATCAATTATGCACTAGGTCATACCTAAAACCACCCTCATTAATTTTATTTCGTACTAAAAGTAATGGAATTCTTTTTTACTAAATAGGTTTTTTATTCTTTGCAAATAGAATCGAACGTATAATATACTTTATTAAATGGACGCTCCTCCAACCTAATTAGTTCACTATTTAAATGAGTTGCATACCAGACACTAAGCTGTTTTATTTGCGACTCTTTACAAATAAAAGCAAGACTAAAGGTTCGTTTGGGATAACTTGTGGTTTTACTTTCAAGCAGTAAAAGAATAAAAGTATAAGATTAGGCTTTTAATTACTACTTGAATGGTGCATAGAAAAATGCTTTTTAATTTCAAAAGAATTTCTAAACTTTTTGATTAAATAAGTGAAAAACTCTAATTGATATAAAAAGTAATGTAATTAAGTGACATAGATGAAATTTTTAATTTATTATTATTAAATTAAAAGCAAAGCATGTAAATAAAAAAACTTTTCAAAAGCATCAAATAGTTAGCTTGTCCTAAAAATGCTTAAATAAGTAAAAAGCTTTTATTGATATAAAAAGTAACATAATTTAAAAATATTAATAAAATTTTTAATTTATTATTCTTAAATTAAAAGTCAAAATGTAATTAAAAAAAACATTTCATAAGTACTTCTTTCATAAGCGTCAAAGAGTTGGCTAGTCTTAAAAGTGCTTACAAAAGCTAAAAGGATTTTTGCTAGGTCTATTTAAACATGTTTAAAAGCTATTTTTAATGTGATGAGTTGTTTGACAACGTAAGTTATAACTGATCAGTTGGTGTCCAAACTAATTTGAACTGAGACCAGCATTCGGCCAACTTCAGTCCAAACTGATTTGAGGCCCAGCGTTCTATCCCAAACTGATTTCAGTTCTAATCCTAACATTCTCTCCTCACTTCACGCGACCGCTCTTATTGGTCAAAAGCATTTTTTTTTTTTAAATCATTTCAAATAGGCTCTAACTCCAAGAAAGGAAGACGGCAAAAATATGTTTAAAATGACGTTTTACTATTTTTTATTCAAAAGTGTATTTTATTAATCCCATTATCTATTGTTTTCCGTTATGTTCCATGAACTCATCCACAATTCAAACTTGGAACTTCTAATTTGAACAAAGTGAAACCCTAAGTTTAAGAATTACAATGTGCTTTAAAAGCAAATAGATTTCAATTATTACATAAATACTTGAAAATCTTTGTACAAAATGAACCCTAAGCTTTTTTTTAAGCAAAGATTGGAAATTTTATTACTTACTTGAAATGTCGAGAGTAAAAACGAGCCAACAAATAAAGGAGTAATACCTATCCAAATAATTAGCTATACAGTGGGTTACAGAATTCCCACTGCAGGAAATGTTCGCAAATTGAACCACCGTTGGCATGATGAATAGGTTCTTGAAAATCTTCAATTACATAAGTTTCAGGCTCCTGCGAACTTGCACTTCAAACTACGGTGGTGTTTGGCATTTGTAGTTCTCACCACAATCTCAGTTATGAGCAGTAAAAAGTTTTCACGTGCTACAGTAACAATAAAAAAATTTGCTACAGTAAAAAGTCCTTACATGCTACAGTAAAAATGATTTTCACCGCTAGTTTCCACCATTTTTTCAAACACCCACTACATTTATAACATTCATTGCATCTGATTTGATGACCAACTTACAGAAGCCACCGCTCACCACGAAACGAACCCCATCCTGTATCGCCAAGCATTCTCCCACATGAAGGTTGAACTTTTTAGGAAAATGAATAGATGTTGCCCCTAAGACACAACCCTCTTCATCACGAACACACATACCTTTATACATTTACCTTTACCATACCCATCCCGGAAGCTAACCAATTTTTTCACTGATAAGCAAAAAAGGGTCTTTAATCACCAAAACTTTTGCACAGGAGCTGTAGTCACATAAAAAATGGCCTTTATGCTCAATGGACCCCAAAAGGATCACCGTGAATTCCTTCAAATTCTAGCTTATTGCGATCCATCCACACGCTCTGTATAAGACTACACAAAAGGTCTATATCCTTTTTACTACCCTTGGCTGCAAAGAAAATGCGTAGAGAGAGACGACCTACTTAGAAAGTTAGAAAGAATTCCCCATACCGAGCTAGAGGACAATATTTCTTGAGCTTGTGAGCAATGCCAAAAGGTATGTGAAACATCCTCATTCTCCTCGAAACAAACCGATCACAAGCTACATACCTTAACCCCCAAGCTAAGCAAAAATAGTAGGCAGTGCTTTATGATAGGCATGCTAGACATAAATTAGTGATTTGATTTGAGTTGTGTGATTTGAATTGTTATTCAAATTGACGTTTGAATGTGCATTTAAGTTTTAATTTGAATATGGAGTAAAATAAAAATTTGTGTTTAAAGAGATAATGAAAATGTTTTGATTTATTAACAAATCTAATAAAATATTAATGTTAATGATCCTAAAAAGTAAGAAACATGGATCTTAATTTATTCCTCTCTTCACTAGGAACATAATGAAAAAAGAATCATCTCAATTGGATATCAAACGAAGAAGTTATGATTTTTTTCCTCAAATATAAGACAGAGAATTTTAACTTTTACTATATCAAAAATATTTGAGTATCAAGAGTTTAGGAGGAATTAGAACTATGAAAACTTGAATTCTTAGCTCATTTGATTCGGATTTTAGAGAAACAAACATGTATTTATAGAATTTTTGATATTTGATTTCAAATTTGAGTCCATTAAGTACAAAGAATACATAAACCAAATAGACCCAAATTTTTACCTTCCTAAAGACCACAGAGCCTTCCATCAAGCAGCCAAACCATCCCATTTGAAGAGCTGGTCTTCTCCCATCTCTCCATCTCCACATGGCACCCCAACTTCACCGAGTAAATGCCTTTCCTGTCATAATGCAGAACACTTTTGTCTTGTTCCATCCCCGGTCATCCAGGAGATCGGCTACACATAGATTCTCCTCCCCCCCTCTCGGCCTAGTAATTGACAAAAAAACTAGAAGGTCAAGAGTGCCACGGTGTTTTGAAGATCTTTATTCGAGTTCCATCACCAATTCTTCAACAAAGCCTCGCTTGAAAGCAATTCTTGACCTCAAACAACACTTCTCTAATTATAAGAGGGATTGCTGCCCATACTCGCCCGAAAAAAGTCCTTGTTGGGGAATTATTTAGCTTTAATGATCCTTGCCATAAAAGAAAAGGGCCGGGTGAGAATCTGCCACCCTTGTTTTGCAAGGAGCGCCTTATTGAAAAGCTTCCATGTCTCTAAATCCCATGCCCCCTATCTTTCCTTCTACATAAATTCCGCTAGCTAACCCAATGGATCTTCTTCGCATCAACTCCCTCTCCCCACTAAAATCTAGCCACCATGGAATGGAGATCATCACAAAAGGTAAAAGGGAACTTTAACAGACTCATCACATACATAGACATAGTTTAGGCGACCGCTTTGATGAAAACTTCTTTACCTCCAACTAAAAATATTTCTGCTTCTATGGTTATAATTTCTTCCAAACTCGTTCCTTAACACGATTAAACACTTGCCTCTCATCCTACTCCATAAAAGATAGTAACCCCAAGTATGCATCATGGGAATCATTACGTGAAAGACCCAAGAGAGAAAAAATGTACCCTTCGGTTCCTCACTAATGTTGGGCTACAGTTTACAACTGACTTCTGCAAATTAATAGTTTGTACCGAAGCTTGCTCATACCTCGATAAAGCTTCTTTAATTGCTGCACGATTCTCCTCATCTGGATCTCCAAATGCTATCATTTGCAAAAAGCAAGTGATTAATTCTCAGAGCCTCACACGCACAAGCAATCCTCATAAGCCTGCCTTCAACGTCCATTCTTGTTTAATGAAAAAGAGACTCTCCACACACAGAAGGAAAAGGTATGGAGGCAATGGGCAACCTTGCCGTATCCCATTGATGAGGAAAGAAAACCGCGCCGTCATAACACAATCCATAAAACCGATCAAGCCAAGATGTCGAAAATCTTAGTCTCTACATAATCTCCCCTGAAGAGCCCCAATCCATCCTGAGCTTTTCCTTCGTAAGTTGGACTCTGATTCCCGTTTGTTTTTGTTCTCAAAATTTTTGACAATATTTTCACATATTTTTCGAGAGAAAAATTTTAAAAACACTCTTAGTATAATTTTAAAAAAATTTTCTTTTTTTAAAATAAAAATATTTTCACTTATTTTGAAAACAATATCAAACAGCCGTTAATTTTTCGTTTTAGCATTTGTGACCCTAATTTTCCTTTTTTTTATTTTATTTTTTTGCTATGAACTCTAATTTCTATTTGTTACTTGAAGTTTGTTACTTGTTATAAATCGTCAAACTTAGATCTTAAATGTCAAAATTAAAATTTTAGAGCATAACTTGGAAATGATAAAATGTTAACATCGGTGCAAATAAAAAAGTTAACGTCGGTGCAAATAATAATTTTTTTTTTGCTTTTTTTTTCTTTTTGTTTTTTCAGGGGTTTCTTTTTGTTTTTATATTTTTTTTGTAATATAGTGCAAATGTTTGGAAAATGCAAAATGCCTGCCTTGTTTCATCGGCGTGACCCCCAAAATTCACAACATACACAAACATACATAAATAACAAGCCTTCTTTCTCGGGCTCAAATCCAGCACTTTTTTTCTGCGATCGCATCATCTCTCTCTCTCCCTCTCTTTCTCTTTCTCTCTCCTCTTCCTCGTCTTCTCCGGAGCGATTTCGGTTTTTTGATTTGTAGGGTTAGGGTTTTCTTCTGAGATGGGCCAACAGTCTCTGATCTACAGCTTCGTCGCCCGAGGGACGGTGATCCTCGCCGAGTACACGGAGTTCACCGGGAATTTCACGAGCATCGCTTCCCAATGCCTCCAGAAGCTCCCGGCTTCGAACAACAAGTTTACCTACAATTGCGATGGACATACTTTCAATTACCTCGTCGAAAACGGATTCAGTGAGTTCTTACGATTCCAACAATATTTTTGTTTGTGATCGCTTTGATAGCATCTTTTTGTGGTTTTTTCTTTTGCTTGTTTTGAATTTTGTTTCTGGGCAAAATCTGAATCTGTTTTTCTTTAGATTTGTTCATTTCGTTGACTTTTTTTCCTTTTCATGATCCATCCGATTCTTTTGTGAATTTGAAATAACAAGGAAAACTGCGTTGTCATGTTGATTTCGTATTTTTATTTTACGTTGCATTTTTGTAAGGATTCTTTGGAAATGTAGTGAGACGATTCATTATTTTCTTTTGCGAGAACAGAGAGATTTATTGGTTGCAAATCCATTTACGTTGTGGATAAGAAATTGGAGAGATAGAGTTAATGAATAATATGTTTTGCAATTAAGAGAAAATTTTGTGTCTGGATTTGATGATAAGAGGTCCATCTTTTATGGGGATCTAAAAACAGATGGATTTAGACATGCACGTTATAGTTCCAGCAAAAAAGTAGAGGGCAAATATGAGTTCCCTTTGTTTTCTATTGAATCGGGTATCTATATCTTTGGACGTCGGAGAGCAGCATTTGAATCTGGATAAAGAATACTTATGGAATATATCTGAGGGAAATGGTAATTTTTTCTTTTTGAAGTTTATAGATCAGTTAGATATGATGTATCTTGAGAAACTTGTGAAACAGGGATCTGGCTGAACATTGATCAGTCTCTAGAGAACCAAATTCTATATAAATTAAATAGTATTGGTTGTTTGACTTTCAAATTTGGAACCATGGAGCATGTCGTCAAAAGTTTTTTTTGAATTTAATGCCTAGGATCTAGTTTGATATCTCTTGCTAATTCCATTTTCGTTGAGACTAATAGTAGCTAGTTGGTAGATCTTTGAGCGAATTGTAGAAACAAGTTACCGATTTAACAGTGTACCTTTGCACAAGCTTGTGTCCCCATATGCTTTTGTGGTGCTAGATGCATAGGAGTTTAGCATATGTTTATGGGGATTTAGGCAAGTTAGTGGAAATTTTCTAACTTCTTGTTCCTCGTTGCTTAGCTGGAGAAAAATCTAGTCTGGAGACTGAGGCAAGCTAAGAAAGAAATCTATGAAATTACTTGACAGAGTTATTAGGAAAGATTAGCAACTGTGCTAGCAACCTAGGGGTTGAAATACATTTTATGAAACGTATGGCTGTTAATTCTGGTCTTCTCTCCCTACGACCGTTTTACAGAGAAGGAAGGAACCTAGCTGTGTAAAAATCCAGAACTTGATGTTTAATGGAAATAGAAAGGAAGAAAGGCACGGATGTTTCTTAATTACTATAACAAAGATTTCTAAAATTATTGGTGGATGGTGGTCAGAAACACCGATTTTAGTGGCAGTTTTTTAATCAATGTACTCTACTGCTTATGATTTTGATTGAACATTTCACCTGTTATTGTTGAATTCTGAATTCTTCCTTACAATCTTCCATCTCTAACATATGAAGGACCATGCTAACTCTCCCATTTTTGGCCTCTGTAGCCTATTGTGTGGTTGCAGTAGAATCTGTTGGTAGACAAATTCCCATTGCCTTTTTGGAGAGAGTTAAGGAAGATTTCAACAAACGATATGGTGGAGGAAAAGCAGCAACTGCCGTAGCACATGGCCTTAACAAGGAGTTCGGGTATTTATATATGCATCCTTTTTCATAGATATTTCCTTTTGCCTTTTAATCAACATGCTAACTATTTAATCAATTTTTTAGGTCCAAATTGAAGGAGCACATGCAGTATTGTGTGGACCATCCTGAAGAGATTAGCAAGCTTGCAAAAGTAAAGGCTCAAGTTTCTGAAGTCAAGGGTGTTATGATGGAAAATATAGAGAAGGTAGAGAAAGGGCTGCTGCTTGCCTCTTATCCCCTCCCCTGTAACTGTTGTATAGGCAGTTTGGTAGTTGAAATTGAGCCAAGAAACATATTGATTTTTCATGCTTGTTTCTGACTAGCCCTTCTATCATGGGTTTTTTCCCGCAATTTTTCTTTGCTCACTTTAGTTTGTACATAAAAGATACTTACTGTTTTTTTTTAAATAATTTTTTTGGTATTTGTCTGGCATTTAGGTTCTTGACCGTGGTGAGAAGATTGAGTTGTTGGTGGACAAAACGGAGAATCTTCATTCCCAGGTCAGTTAGAGAACTAATATTATTTAGAAAGTTTCATCGACTGCAGGATTTAAGCTCAGTGTCGAAGAGCTATTGTGCATATCGAACCATATTTATGGTGAAAAAACAATGCAATTAAGACTTTGGGTTTGAGATTAAAGATTGTTGGATGAAACCCGATAGATATACTTTTAATGGCTTTATATAATGATGTTGTATTACAGGCTCAAGATTTCAGACAGCAGGGCACTAAGATGAGAAGGAAGATGTGGCTCCAGAATATGAAGATAAAATTGATCGTTTTGGCAATAATCGTTGCCTTGATTCTCATCATCATTTTGTCTGTTTGTCATGGTTTCAAGTGTTAAATTGCTCAGGGCTATCCTGTGGATTCTCTTTCGTTGTCATACTGCATCTGAAGTCTTTGGGCTGCCATTCCACCGCACCAGAATCTCGTTTGAGGGGTCTTTTCTGTTTAGGTTATAGCCGTTCCCTACTGAACAGCCATATAGGATGTGGGAGGCGTTGTATTTGGAGTCATTGTATAGTTACTCTGGTTTCTCTTACCTTGTCTAGTTAGTTATATGCTTTGTGTATTGAATGTTTTGTCTAAGACGTAATAGAGGATATTTGGACCACTGCAAGTCTGTATGTCGTTTTGAAACGCTTATGTTTTTATCCGGTTATTTTCTTCAGACACTTTCTATTACTTAATGTCGTTTTTGTGCAAGCTAAGCTTTCTATGTTGAGCGTTACGGTTGTTGTGATTTTCAAGTGTGAAAGTGGTACCTGCTCTGTGGATAGGAATTTGGATGTCCATTTTACCTTCTCTTTCTACGGTTGGGTATTGATTTTTAAGAAACTGGAATGTACAGTCTATTTGAACAAATTAATAGGAGCAATTGAGTCAGCGGGTGGGCAAAGTAATGCATAAAAAATCAAGTCGGTTGCATTTATTAGGGGAAAAGTTAATTCCCACCTGAAGCTGGTTTGACGCTCATTTGGTAGATCACTTGTTTTGTTGTACCTGAAAGTCTGGTGTTCATGTAGCGACTATAGTCACCAATTTGGCAGTCGCTATCAAAATATCATTGTTTTTGTTAATGTAATTTGGATTGTTTCTTCACCGTTTTAATCACATTTGAGCTACGTGATTGTTGGGAAAGAGCAAATTATACCAAATTTGCTTTTAAATTTTAAAAAATTAAAACAAGAAACATAAAATTCTTTCTCAGCTCCAACCCCAAGTGTCGCCTCCGCTTTTAGTCGCAGCCTTTCGGTCTGTCATCACTATCTTATAAAGGTGGGGAGAATTCGGCAAAAAGCCCAAAAAAAAAAAATATTTGGCAAATGGCCTCCCATTTTTTAAATTAAAAAATGGGTTTTTTTTGAGCACCAAAATTGCTTCAGTTTTTTTCACAAAAAAGAGAAAAATGACTGTATCGAAGAGAGGAATCTAAATATGGTCTCAAAAAAAAAAAAAACTGGAACTATTTTGATGTCCAAAACGCTAGCTTTGTGATGTCCAAAAAAAAAAAAAAAAAGGGCCATTGACCCAAAATTTTTTTCCCAAAAATCCCTTTCTCAAAGTACCCCAGGCTATAAGGTGTTTGGCTAAAAATGGTTTATACCACAAACTAAGTTATGAAAAGTGTAAAGCTCTTATATGTTATAGTAAAAAAAAGTTGCTACAGTCTTTCACATGCTACAATAAAAATGATCTTACCAATAGTTCCCACCACTAGCCAAACACCTAATTCCTTTCTTACCTTCTAATCAAGTGTTCAAAAATTGATGTCTAACGACAAAATTATCAAAATGAGATATTGGCCGTTTTCCTGGGTAAAATTTCAAAGTATACATGAGTTTTTATTTATTTATTTAAGACAAAGAAGGAATTTTGTTAAAAATATGTTAAAAGTTGGATATTTTTTTACCCGTTTAGGTCGCGTATTCAAATTGTATTAGTTTGAATTTTTTTGGTTTGAAAAAAAAATTCAAATTGTTTAGTTTAAATATAATTCAAACTAACATTTGGATGTGCATTTAAAGTGTTCATTCGAATATGATATCTAATTTGAATTTGTGTTTCGGTGAATATTAAAAATTCTAATTAAAAACATGAAAAAATTATTTAATTAAAGGATATACATGAAATATGCAAAAAAATATATACTTAATTAAAATAACATGAAATAATGATGTTAAATTGTAATTACAAATATATGGGAGAAAAATCATTGTTTAATATTGGTTCGACATGTTGAAATAGAGAGGGTGTTTAAATACTAAGTTGGACAGTTCAACCCAATTTGAATTATCAATTTAATTCAAATTAAATATTTTACTAAACACTAATTTAAACTTTGATGGCTGTTTAATATGAGACGAATTGGACTAAAATAGTAAAACAAACACAAACTTGTGCTTTTTGAACCGTGTATATTTCATCCATAGATGCAAATACAGCAAAATATGTCCCGCCTCGCTAGGCAACATCACATTCGACAAAAAAGGTTATTTACATTTACTATTACACTCATTTTTAAAACTGGTGCAATGATACACGCCACACTCAAAAGATGAACAAGCGAATTCCATAAAATCAACAAGC
Source organism: Artocarpus hirsutus (assembly GCA_946598075.1). Classification (NCBI taxonomy): domain Eukaryota; kingdom Viridiplantae; phylum Streptophyta; class Magnoliopsida; order Rosales; family Moraceae; genus Artocarpus; species Artocarpus hirsutus. Next base: position 24,610 of record CAMOHE010028831.1, on the reverse strand, counting down.
CAACTGATCTCTAAATGGAGAGATCTCTTCAAAGATGGGAAGTCTCCTTGATCTAAATGGCGTCCATTGGTTCATCAACTGATCAAGCCCCTCAAGAAAAGCATCATCTATTTTTAAACCTAAAGAATTCGACGAAAACACTGTACATTGGCACTGCTTCAGCTCCTTCAGCAGTTCCTCAGCGCGGTTTCTTGACTTGGGTTCATCGGATCCTAAAAGCTTACCTTGCAACACTTGCTCAAGAACCGCTTGTGCCTCGCTATATCGCGCTTGCTTCATCAGGCACAGGCACAGGTTGCAGGCTTTATTAGCATCCGGCTCAATTTCTTGAGCTTTACTGTACACTACTTCGGCTGCAAGGTAGTTTCCTTGCTGCATGTAAGCCCATCCTAAGTTACCCTGTAACCAAAGTAGCATAATATCGGATTTTGTTCATGACAGATGAATAATTAACGGAAACAGAGAAATCATCCGCTAATGCTATAATCACAAGCGCAGAAACAAGTGTGAATAACTCAAGTACCAGTATCCTGGAGGTCTCTCGCTTGATGGTGACCTGAAACTTCCGTCCATGAGAGCGTGCTGTCTTGGTAGGCTTACCGTTGAAGGCCTCTCCTTGGTAAATCATCCGAAGCTTCTGCTTCAGCAGCTCTATTTGTTCCTCAACTCTTCCACATTTCTGTTAAGCATTTAATAATTAGAACCAGGTGCAAAGATAGGCAGAGAACTGGTCAAAGATTCAAGCACATCACTGCGTAGAAAGCCAACTAGATAGTATTTCTACAAGACATTAACCTTGTATAAGTCGATGAGCACGTTGTCTAGGGACTCTTGAGCCTGTTTGGGGCAGAGGTTTCGGAAAGATTTTATCGCTTCGATTGCTTCTTCTGCTCTATCTTGCTGCTTCATAACAATAGCCATATCTTTCAGGGCACTATCCACTCTATCTCCTGCATTTATTGCCTTCCAGAACAACGCTATAGCCGCATCTGGATCCTTTTCGACCAACTACATTTGCACGAAAACTCAATTGAATAAAAAAGGTTCAC
>CAMOHE010028831.1:0-22413 GCA_946598075.1 Artocarpus hirsutus | reverse complement strand
GTAGGCTTACCGTTGAAGGCCTCTCCTTGGTAAATCATCCGAAGCTTCTGCTTCAGCAGCTCTATTTGTTCCTCAACTCTTCCACATTTCTGTTAAGCATTTAATAATTAGAACCAGGTGCAAAGATAGGCAGAGAACTAAAGATTCAAGCACATCACTGCGTAGAAAGCCAACTAGATAGTATTTCTACAAGACATTAACCTTGTATAAGTCGATGAGCACGTTGTCTAGGGACTCTTGAGCCTGTTTGGGGCAGAGGTTTCGGAAAGATTTTATCGCTTCGATTGCTTCTTCTGCTCTATCTTGCTGCTTCATAACAATAGCCATATCTTTCAGGGCACTATCCACTCTATCTCCTGCATTTATTGCCTTCCAGAACAACGCTATAGCCGCATCTGGATCCTTTTCGACCAACTACATTTGCACGAAAACTCAATTGAATAAAAAAGGTTCACAACAGGACACCATTATGATCATACATGAGATGCAATGCCAAGACTACATACTTGTATAAGCTTTCTTTCAATATGTTCATCACCATAAAATCATGAAATGTGTCGAAAAAAATAACCATTAGTTAGTGCTAGCAAATATTGCCAATGGCACATCATGATTCATCAATGATATTAACATGTGGAATCTTGAAAAGGGTATGAAGGTTTTTATTCAAAAATTTGGAAGGAAATTATGTAAAGTGCCATTGATACGACAACCACTCTAATAAAATGAGTCTATCGGAGCTTGATGACACAACTAATGAAGATGAAACATGTTCCATAACGGACTACATCAAAACAAGTCAATTTTGGTCACACGGTGCAACGTTTTTTCAGCCATAGGACAGTGGTAAAAAAAAAAAAAAAAAAAAAGGGGACTGTTGAAAGTTTTTGTTGTTTGATTCAACATGATATAAACACCTCAAATTTTAAAGGAACAGATATGATTTTCCAATTGCCCATTATTTTTACTTGTAACATCCATCCATTCAAAAACAAGGATGGGGAATCAACTCCCTTAGAAACTATTAAAAAAATCTATTTTCATTTTTCCTTAACCAGAAAAATGCCCTTAAATTAAGGAAAATAATAAAAAGTCAACATTATTGGGTCCAGATCAATCCAGGACATGATTATAGGCTTGGTCTACGAAATAAACGGCCAATGAAAATCATATTAAGTTTCAACGATTCCCCGAGGGCTGTTTTGACTTTTCAGCTTGTATAATAATAATAATAATAATAATAATAATAATAATAACGATGATAGGAATATCGTTTAAATGTTGCCCTTAATTCAGAGGATCAATAATACCAAAACTCTCTCTCTCTTTTTAATCACGAAACATGGATTCACAACGGAAATTTCAATTTCCAGTTTCATCTCAACAAACATATTTTCAAAAACCAACAAATTCACTGTAGAAATTCCTAAAAAAATCTTTTTTTTTGCCTTTTACAATTTCCTATGTACATAAACAGAGCATTGTAAATCAATAACCAAGAACCAAGAACAGATCACAAAAAGATTATATTTGATATATATATGAACACACACACACACACACACACATATATATAGGTCGAAACAAAAACAACATCAAATTACAAATATATATACACACACACACAAGTATAGAAAGTTTCATGTTTTGAATTTTACCTGGACGTGTTTGGCTCGAACGTAAGGGCTATCACCTGGAGGGAGTTTGTGAAGGACATGGTAGCTAGAATTTGAAACATCTTGTTTCTCTGCTTTCCTCATCCTGCTCATAATTACATACACACATATGTATGTATGTATGTATGTATATGTGTATATGTACGTGTGTTTCTCTCTCTAGAAATTAGAAAAGATGTTGTGTATGCTTGGGATTTTCCCTCTCTGTGTGAGAATTGGAGAATCGAGAAAGAGAGAAGAAAAATGGAGGACGATTTTGGGGATAGAAGCTTCGGCGTAGAAAGGCCGTGTTTCGTACAGCATTAAATTTTGGAGAGGGGAATGAATGTGGTCGCCTTGCCGTCTATGTTCGTCCTTCTTTTTGACGGATCCCAATACCGCGTGGGTGCAGGGTCGATGTCCCGCGGTGCCATGCAATGACTAATGCAGTTGGACACGTGGCAGGATCTCATTCGCTGGACTTGGCCCTATTTTTTTTGAAGGTTTTGTTTTAGGGTTTATTTTATTTTGACCCCTACAATTCAAAACAATGCATATTTGGTCCCTAAGCTTATTAGAAGTGGCGTTGTGCAGAAAAACCACAAAACTAGACAATCCAGAGGTTTTAGACAGTTGGTCGAGTTTCATGTCATAATTGTTTTTCAACGATTCGGGACTAGACCAACAAGACCATTTAGATATGAAAATTTGAGAAACATTCCAAACCAGACACAACCATTTAGGGGGTGTTTGGAAGGTGGTGGGAACCAGTGGTGAGAACAACTTTTACTGTAGTATATGAGAGTTTTACACTGTAGCAATTTTTTTTATTGTTACTGTAACATATGAGAGCTTTATACTGTTCATAACTGAGTTTGTGGTGGGAACCGTAGTTCCCACCACTTTGCCAAACACCCGGTTAGATTATATATACATATATTAATAAATAGTAAAAATTTCAATTTAGTATCTTGTGTTATATATAAATTTGAGTTTGATGCTCTCTGTTTCGAAAAATTTCATATCGGTATTTTATATCTGTGTGTTTTTTTGGTATTTTCCTCCTTAGGTCTCCAAACTTTTTAATCCTTGACATTTGGGTCTTTATTTTAAGAATTTAGATATACAAACTCTCAAACTTTTATTTCGTTAGCACCATTAGTCTATATCTATTAAAATGTCTCCATATGCAACTCACATGACCCAAAAAGAGCTCCCCATCTTTTGAAACACCCGCCCAGCAAAAATTAGAATAAAGACTTCACAAAAAAAGGGATTTGAGGCTCGCGGTTGGCGGCCTCAATCTGATCTAAGAAAGTGAAAAATCATTGAATTTCTGGAGGGATTGGCGACGCAAGGTATGTGCTTCTTCAATTGTATGAACACGCACCTTTGGAATCATAAGTCTTCTGTCTCTATAGTTGACATAGTTCTATGTGTTTTTTGTAGGTCTTTGTGTTGTCCAATGCATGAAAAGGACAAGGACCATCCTAAATATGGCCTTTTTTTTTTTTTTTCTCTAATTTAAGGACACGTTCATTGATTGTTCTTTGTTGGGTGCTGGCTTGTAGAGCGTGAGCGTGTGTTATAAAGCTTTTTTTTGACAATCATGGGTTTAAGAAAATAGAGAGCGGAAGGCATGTGGTGAAAGGGTTAGAAGGTTTTATTTTTGAACAACTTACAAGAATGCCTTTTTAAAGGAGCACCTTTTCATTATTGTCCCTCTTAAAAGGCTCTTTTCAAGACTGTCTTTTTAATAAAAAAGGTGGTTTATTAAAAGTACAACTTATTCTTCCTCTCAAAATGAAACTTGTCAGATTTCGTCTCAGAACCTGCCAAATTTCATTGTAGAACCTGTTATGTAACCTCGCTAGGTTCCATCATGGAACCCGCTGAAACCTGTCTCTTGTCACCATAGCAAGATGCCAAATTGTAACATGCCAGTTTCCAATTTAGAACCTATAAGGTTTCAACATATTTTTTTTGAACCTATTAGGTTTCGTTACGAAACTTATCGGGTTCCATCACTTAATTGACCGAAACCTATCAGATTCTATCTTAGAAGCCACCCGGTTCCATTACTAAACCTGCCAGATTCCTATAATGCCTATAAATTTAATTAAGTAATATTAGTATGTAAAATGATGAATTAGTGTGCCTAAATGTAATTTAAACTTAATTTAATTATTTTGTGGTATTTTCAAATTAATCTCATTTTTAATTACTTTTATTTGTCATTTTAAATTTTAAAATAAAATAATTTGTCAAATGCCCGACATGTCCCGTTTTGAAAACTATGTGCAGGACATGGTTTTGTGATTGAAACCACCTTCCTTCCCTTTGTTTATTCACCCCTCTTCCTCACTCTCCCTCACTCTCACTCTCTGCTCTCTCTTTCACCGTCCCTCTCTTCCTCTCTCATTTTCGTTCTAAGATTGGGCACAAGCCTTGGATCTTAGCTGGATTGGAGGTCAAGAAACACGATTGGGCTTTCAAAAACTTAATTTAAAGCTCAAATTCGAGGTTAATTACTCTATTTTTTAAAATTTCAAACTTTTTCCCAATTTTTAAATTTTCTTTGTATATTGAATTCGAGTTTCTTGAGCTTAAAAAACCTTCAATCTAGGTTTGTAGGACCCAAATCATCATGAATCTAGGCATGATTGGATAAGAATCGGATTAAATCAAGTTTTTTCTTTTCCCATTTTTGGATTTAATTGGAAATCTCTATGTAAAACTTGTTTAAAAGTGTTTAGAGGTGTTCTAATATGTTTTTCTATTATTTATGAACATTACCCATGCCTGAGAATTGAAAAAATAGGTTGGAAATGAGATTTTGAGCTCGGGGAGGCCGAGACTCGAAATCTTGAATTTCAAATTTTTGCCAGTTCGGCAGGCCGATCATGGGCATCGACAAGTTGGATTCATGAGTTCAGCATGCAGGACTCATATTGTAGGCAAGCCAAACTTGGAACAGTTCGACAGGCCAATTCTATTCGACTGGTAGGCCAAACTATGATTCGGTAGGTTGGACCAGGAAGTTCGACGACCAGACTTTGTGAAATTTTCACCGATTTTCACTATTAAACCATAGGTAGAGACTTTAACCTGATGGCATGGTTTTGTGAACGCTAATGGCACATTAAGACACCATAAGATAATATAGTATTGTGGAATACTCTAAAGTAGATATTGATGAATTTCATTTATATTTAAGGTTGTTTGTGGTTCCGTGAAGTTAACATATAGCGGGTTAAGTATACGGTGTTAAGTTTTGGTGCGGGATATTAAGGTGGGACTCTAGACCTCTCTTTTGGTAGCCATGTTTTGAAAAGAGTTTTGGCCACAAAATGTTTTCTTTCGAAATGATTTCAAGAAAAGTTAAGAAGAATTTATTAGTCATTTTCATTATTTGTTGAATAATGCATGATCATAATGAATTAAATAATGAATGTAAATAAGAATATTTGACAAGATGAGACCTAAGTAATGACATAACACTGGACGTGTCGTAAATACCGTTCGGAATGACATACTAGAGCATGATGCAATACTCAGAGATCAGGTCGTGTAGAGAGCGACCTTAGGAGTAGGTCCCAAAACCTAACTGGACCACTACGATGGTGATTATAATGGCTTTGCTTAAAGATTATATAATGAGACCATTTCTGGATGAATAATTGGACTAATGGTAAGAATAAAATTAATGGATTTCATTTACTGCATTTTATATTTCTTAAGTTGATGTAAAATTTTATATTCAACTTAATATTTTGAAAACTTAGTCTTACTGAGCCTTCTGCTTATATGTTATCTGTTTTAAAATTTCCCCTTTAGGTGGACTTCAGCTTAGGATCGATTGGGACGCTTCCGAACGGACGCATGAGTTGTAAGAATTCTGTTTAGATTAGTTATTTATTAAATCAAGGCATGTAATATTTCACCTTTATTTCTCGTATTGGACTGTGGTTGTAATTTATTATTGTCGGTGCTATGTGTACACAATAATGTGGGTTCGGTGGAGCCCGACTCATATTTATTGGCTTTTATTATTTTATTTTATTTGTTTTAACTTAACAATAATTGCATTCAAAAGTTTTACATTGCCAAGTTTTTACAATACTTCAAAGTATTTATTTAATTAAAATTTAGCTTAATTAATTTAAACAACCTGTTATGTCACTCCCTAGTTCGGTGTACGTGACAATTCCGTCTAAAAAATTATTAAAACTTGCCAGATTTTGAAGCAGAATATAATAGATTGTTTTTTCTAACAAATACCATCCTATTACAATTGTTTTTGCAAAATCATTACAAAATAGACTTTGGATCTCATTGTCACTTTAACAGCATCAGAAAGCTCTTCAATACGCCAAAGCGTCAATCTAAGGCTTCCACACCAAATTTGATATCTTTGGCCGCAGAGTTCCTTGGTCAACTTAAACTATTACCGATCTAAACCCCACCAAAAAAAAATAATAAAAATAATAATAATAATAAATAAAATAAAAACATAGTCAAATTTGCATAAATACAATTCTAAAGCTTCACAACAAAATGTTGAATTCGATGCTGAGAAAAATCCAAATGAGAAAACAACAAAAAAAGACTTTGAATTCGATGCTGAGAAAAAAGTAAAAATATACTTGGGTTCGGAGGCAAGGTGATTTTTATGTCACTGGCGCTTCAAAGTCAAAATCCACTGGCAAAGGCATCGACGTTAGCGCCGGCTTTGGTGCTGTCGAACTTCGAGAAACGGATCGACCACGACGGCTCGGTTGCAAATGGCATGGGAAGAAATGGCTTTCGTTCCTCATCGCGTAGAGAGATCGCCATCGCAGAAAGAGAAAGAAGAGAGATCCGGCTTCGGGTTTAGCGGTTGGCGGTATTGTGGTGGTCACGAGGAGCAGCGACATTGAAGACAAAGAGCAAATGAGTGGCGGCCGGTGGTCTTGGTGATCGCAGCTAAGGAGATCGCGAGATCACAGGACGGGGAAGGCGGTGATGGGAATGGTGGAGGTGAAGGCACCGACAGAGGAGAAGCTAGCAAATCGGGATCTATGGAGCTGTTGTCGCCGAGGCATTGCTTTCCATAACGATTCTGGGGATGACCATCTTCGATGACGACGACTTCCAAGAGAGAAAGAAGAGAGAGAGAAAGATGAAGATGAAGGAGAAGAGAGTGTGGGTGAAGAGACAGAGAGGACAGAGAGAGATGAGGTAGATCAGTGAGGAGAGAGAGTGGAGAGAGAGGCGTAGAGAGGAGAGAAAGTAGGAAAAAAATCAGATTTTGCAATATCATTGGCAAAAAGGTGAATAAATAATATTATAATAAAAATAAAAAAGCAATGGTTTTGAAAAGACAAAAATAAGAGGATAATTTTGATATGTGCATTAAAGAGCATTACTTGTAATTTTTTTGTTATTTTTTATTCTATTTTGGGCCATGGTTGAAATATAATATTATTTTTTAAAGGAAATAAATTAATTATCTTAAAAAAAGGTAGAAATGGGGAGCAGGTAAAAAAAAAATTAAAAAAAAAGGAAAAAAGAAGAAAAGTGTAGAAAAAATACTCATCTTCTCATAGGCTTAACTAATTCATTTTTTTTCCCTGTTAACTAATTCAAGGATGATTTGAGGATTGAGAATAGTCATTCATACGCCTTTATGAGTGATAGACAAACAAAAGGGTCAAATACAAGCCATTCAATATCATTTCATCAATGCTGAGGTTTGTTTTTGCGTGAGGCATTCCCGTGCTAATTACAAAGTGAAATTCAAAGGTGAGTTACTTAAGAAAAAATGGTGGGAGTGTACTAGTGTTGGATTTGGTACCTTAAAAGTTGTGATATTATACATATTATTAATAAATAAATAAAGTGACATTTATAATTATTTTTGTTGCTTATATGTATTATGAACACATTTATAAACATCAAGAAAATTCTATTATTATTTATGTGACTATAAATTTAGCATATAAGTGTTATATACTTAGGGATAAAATTTATAGATAATAATATAAATAGTCGGTAATAATTAATTAAAGTTTGAGATTTTTAATTAAATATTACAAGTACGGTCCAATCTCATTTAGAATGAAATAGTCATTATCCGGACTATTAATGTACAGACATTGGATTGGAGATACTTTATATAATGAGATTATATAAGACTGTACTAGATAAATTATGAATATCTAATAATCATCTGTTAGAAATAGAGTATTCAAATATATCACTATGATGATCATATATTTGACCGTCTTAATCCTGAGTATTTATAAGACTCCTGTTTATGTCATTATGTTTTTTGATTTATTTGATAAGATTTGTTTTAGCACAGATCATAACTTAGCATCTTGAAAATATAATGTAATAAATGACTGGGAATAATATTATACAAATATGGAATCCATTCCTTCCCTATGGAAGTTAGAAAAATAGTTTTCTTAAGTGATAATTCGAGGTTTGAACAGTAGAACGCTCGTTCATAATAAGATTATGAATTAACTGTTTATTCGAGGATTATTGGAACTCAAGGATAAAGATATAATAAGAGAGATAAACGAAAATTAAACTTAACTCTTGTTATGAACTATTTATGAAGGATTGGCTTATATATAATGATTATATCAATGGACTACTCACTTATTTTCTTTGAGTAATTTGACTATAATCTCAATAGTTTAGTTTCAGGTTTTTAGTGGAATAACACTGAAACTAATAAATTTAGCACATTAATCAAAGAGTTTAATTAATTGTCAAATTTATTGGAGCTTGGGTTATAGGTCCATAGGTCCCATTACCACATCTGTAACACTATATTGTATTTATGTATAGAATGAATTATACATATTTAGTTTAAAATTATTGAATTCTGAATTAATTATTTCACACTTGAATTATTAATGTGACGTAGAAAAAAATTCTCTGTGCCATATAATGTAATGTGATAAATGTTGTCACATTTAACTGAGCATTAGTTAATTAATTAATTGATTAATTTTAAAATCTTTTCTTAAATAAATGTGATTTATTTTTGAATTTAGATTTAAATATATATATATATATATATGGTTTTGAACCAAATCTTATTTATATATAAGATTTTATAATATATTAATATATATATATATATATTAAAATAAACAAACGTTTACATTTTTTTTTACTTTATTATATATATATATATATATATATATATAACCAATCAGTTATGATTGTTAAAAAAAAAGTTTACAAACGAAACTTTTATATATATATATATATTAAAAGTTAAACGAATTTTTTTCAATTCGTTTAAAAAAAAAGGAAAGGAAAAAAGTAAAAATCATGTAAAATATATCCTTTCCTCATATATGTGATATGGTAGTTATTTCAAATTTAAAATTAATTGAAAAATTACTAATGGCTTAGATATAAAAAGGGAGAGACAACAGTTATCTTAAGAGATTTTTCATTCACGTAACTTTTAAAGAATACTCAGAGAGAAAAACTGAGAGTTCTTCTCTGGAAAAAAAAAAAAGTACGTTATCTCATGTGTTGAGTACATAGCAGATTCAAAAAAGTGTGAAGAAAATTCATTGTTGCAGTTTGACGCCCACTCGTCTTTCTATTGGTGTGGAGGCCAACGAAGAGTGGAAGATAGAACCGAAGGCATATGATTGGTTATTTGAAAAAACTCCAAGTGAGTTCACTAGCTAGGGCTCATTTGAAAACAATCTCAAAATGTGACATTCGCTTGAACAACTTTTGTGAGAGTTTCAATGCGTCTATTGTACATGCTGGAGATAGGCCACACTTACAATGCTTGAGAAGGTACGTTAATGGCTTATGGCCAAAAGGGCTAAAAAAATGAAAGGAAGTTGAAAATTAGAAGCACTATATAGGGAAGAAGATCTTTAATATCATTGAGGATAATAAAAAGTTGGCTAGATGTTGTTTCCCTCAATGGTCAGGCCATAATAAATATCAAGTTCGCCGAGCCAATCAAGAACAATTCATGGTTAACTTGGATGAAGGTTGATACAATTATAAACGGTTTCAGTTGTTTGGGATATTCTTTGCAGACATGCATTGGCGTGTATCTCAGGCAGGCGACTAGATGTATAGAAGTACATACATGACTACTACAAAAAGAAAGCCTATGTTTGAATATGTATGCATGTATTCATAGAGCCTATGAGTAGCTTTGACAAGTGGTCAGATATAAGAAAACATCCAATATTTTTGCAATCAAAAGAGAAAAAGCTTCCAGGCTGACCAAGACAAGAAAGGAGAAGCGAGCCTGAAGAACAACCAACCGCCACCAAAGCAAGAAGATTCAACAATGTCACGCATTGCAGCAAAAGCCACCAAGCTGGTCACAATACGAAAACTTGTAGACGACATGTATAATTCAAAATAAAAAATACATTTTTTACAATGTTTTTAAGGGCTTATACTAACTATTATACGAGCATAAAATGTGAACAAGGGACAGCAAAAGGAGGAGGAATAGAATCCTACACAAGCGTCTGATTGAATAGATGCTACTGGCTAAGCTACTTGGACTACATGTAGTTTGGGAATGGCCATATGCAAACAACACACTTTGACAGTTTTTTGGACAGATTTTGGATATGATTAGCCACAGAATTTAGCTAGATTTGAACAGTTTTTGGACATGGTTTTGGGCATATATTCACCTTGAATTTTGGATAGATTAATCACTAGTTTTTGGACAATTATTGCAATAGTTTTGTATTTTTTTAAAACGAAAAGTATGTGCATGCACAATGTGCTATTGTTATTTAGTTACATATTATAATTTGGAACCAATTTATCTAAAATATAATAAAATGAATGGCTAATTTCCACTATAATATATAGAATTTCTTGTATTTTCCTATTTATGATTAATCACGTTGTTATTATCAATTATTATAATCAATTATGTCTAAGAGCATATTAACATTATTTATGAACAAATATGTACAAATCGTATTTACAAGGGAAAAAAAAGGGTTTTGGGATCTTTTTGTTAAGAAAAATGTTCTCAGGGACAAAAAAAACTTTAAAATATTGACATGTTAGGGCATTTAATGGCACCTTAAAAAATAGGGACTAACGATGTTAATAGAAGGAGGGTTTGAAGAGTCAAGTGTTTAAATTTTTAAAATAAAATGACAAGATCACTATTGCAAAACCAAGTCCTCGTCAGCTCAACATTCGCGGTGCACGTGATGAGCTATTGCTTGCCATACTTCTGATTATCGGTTAATATTGTGACAAGGCCTACTATAGATAGAAAAATAAAAAGCTCATATAAATAAGGCAACAAAATAATACAACCATTATTGGAGTAGTATTATCTGAGACAAGAAAACAAGAAGCATCTTTGACCGAGAGATCTTTGAATCTCAGATACACTAATTATAATTCCTAGTACATATTTGTAGATATCCTCATTGCTTTGGAATTTGAACAAGTTGATGATGTCTTCAAGCAATAAGATTGTCGAAATATACCCCTTTTAAATAGAGGTGTCAAAAGGATCATGGTCCGTCGGCTCTTTTAACCCCATGCCCATGATAAGCTTGGGCTAGATCTAAAGGGGAGCCTCATGCCTAACCTTGATCCTAACCTTTTAGAGCCATTCCAAGCCGAAACCATATGGGACCTACCACCAGTCTAATAATTTTTAATTTTAAAGTTTTAATTTTCATATATTTTTAATTTTTTATTAAAAAATTAATAGTTATAATGCTATGAGACTACACGTGTAAAAGATGACTTCTAAATATTACACAGAGTGTTTGAAAAAGAAAATACATTTATTTTTCAATGTGTCCCTTACAAATTTACATTTTAAAATTTTAATACATGTATAAACATTTAAATGTAGTCGAAAATCAATAATTATACAAATAAGTGTTTATCTTAGTGTTCTAATCTATAATTAATGCTTGAGGACACCATCGGTACTCAACATCATAATCGATACACAGTAGACTATACCTGTGGATCTCATATTATGGGACCCACCTTTATTAATGTGTGATTTAGCACCATCGGTCTCTTATATCCATAATTTTACTTCTTTCATTAGGTATTTCCTTTTCTACTTTCTATGCGTCTTTCATTTTTTTGCTCCATAGTATTGTTTTAGGAAATTACACTGTATACTAAATAGCATAGTTTCAACTCTTGATCTAAGTAAATAGAACACTTTTTTTTTATTATTTGGATGTGGCCTGCCATCTGTTTTGGTGTTCCTACATATCTTGAAGAATTTTCTGGTTGTTTTTGCTTCTAATTTGTTTCAATATATCGACACAGATTTGGTCATTTGGACTTTTTCGTGCTCGACACAATAATTTTGGCATCATTTTCTGGAAATTTCATCAAGTTTCCAAAGCTAGCAAACCCTAAAGATTCGATCCGTAGGGTTTCCACGATCAGGAAATCACAGAGCTAAAAACATATGCTAATTATTTTGTGATTTGGTTCACGTTTTCAGATACCTTGCCTTAATTATGTCCTAATTTTGAATCCTAATATTGTGGCACATTCACTTTCTAATGCTCAGCCTTCATTAGTGCTGCAATACCAATCAAAAAAGAAAATGTCATTTCAATTAGAATCAATGGGGGACATTCAGTGAGAATAGTATAATGGTTGATGATACTTTAAATTTTATAAGAAAATATATTTTATTGTCTTTTTAGGAGCGCGGTTAAAACCATGAAACTAAAGTCGCTATAGCATAGGTACACTATTTAACTTAATATAAGAAGAAGAAACTTTTCTACCAAAGAGCACGAATAGTACCATTTTTTTCGAAGTTTAAACCTAATAAATCACGTCAAAATTAAAATAATTCTCGTGACCTCATTTTCGTTTTTCATTTTTCATTCTGAAACTTTTTGTATTGTTTTTCTTTAATTATTAAAGGAGTAATAGACTTTAGTGTGGGACGGGTAGCATTTAGGGTGCAAGGCTAATTAGAACATAAATTTTTACTTTTATGTTACTTGTCTTTTCTCTCACGTTCGTTTAAAAAATATTGTAGATAAGACGTGGAAATAATGCAGAACCATTTGGCAGTAACATTTTTCTACGAAATTTTAGGAAATGTAAATCGCAATATTTTCCCTTAATAAATACTAAATTCCCCTGTATATGTCGATGTACGCAAAAGAGGGAAACTTTTAATTCAATCCATAATTAACAATTACAGGTTGACGTTAATGAATAGCAGCCAGCAAAAAAAGAAGAAGAGAGGGATGGCAATTAAATTGTTTACTAAATTAGTGCAAAAAAAAAAAAAAAAGAGAGACTCCGGATATATGGCAAATACTTGCTGCAGTCGGATATGGTGTTCTTTTTTTTTTTTTAATTTTTTTTATTCAGATTTTAGTCTCTTTGGTGTCGTGCCTTTCTTCTTCTAAGTTATGTGAAGTGTACAAGTTACGATGACCAACAATTCGGGCCCACACAAGGACCTAACTCTTCACTAGAAGTCCAAAAACGACGATCTTGGGGTCCACGTTTTGATCTACAACGGCTGTTATCAGTTCAGTTTCCGGCCCAACTTCTGGAGGACGACGCTCTTCTTTTGCGCATTCTGGTGGGGCCCACCAACGAGCGAGGTGCAGTGGTTTGAGGCATACAATGGCAGAAGAGAGAAGACCAGATAAGTGCCTTGCATGTCAGTGGTTGATAGAAGAAAGTGGGCCATGTCGTATGAATAGTGAAACTAATAGGGTGTTTGAAAAAGTAGTAGGAACCAGTGGTTCAAACCACTTTTACTGTAACATGTGAGAGCTTTATACTGTAGTAATTTTTTTTATTGTTACTATAGCATGTGAGAGTTTTACATTGTTCATAACTGAGTTTGTGATGGGAACTGAGTGGTTTAAACCACTGCCAAATAATGGGTAAGCAGTTTGATATTTGCCATCCGTGGAACAAAGAAATGTCGTTTGATAACCTATTTTGAGACATTAGTACGTGGGTCATTTCTTTGAGACGTAAGAACGTTGTAATTTCAAATAATTATATAATCTATTATAATAAAATAACTATTATATAAAACTAAGAAATATAAAGATAAAGTAAGAGATTTCAAAGAGAGAAAATAGAGAAAGAAATTCTATTGAACTTTGAATTTTTTTAGATGATATAAAAGGACAATATAATGGGGTATTTGTAAGGAAATTTTAACCATAATTGCCACAGTAACCACAGCCGCCATTGCTACAGTACCATATGCTGATGTCAGCGCTTACTTCAGTATGAATATATAGATCTAATTTTAGACACTGATTCTTGGTGGACAGACAAAATTAATTATTCATAACACTTCTCCTTGGATGTTAGCGCTTACTTCAGCATGAATATACAGATCTAATTTTGGACACCGATTCTTGGTGGACAGACACAATTAATTATTCATAACACTCCTCCTTCGATGTCCACCATTTTATGATGCCTCATTAAAAACCTTAGCTAGGAAAAACTCATTGAGATAAAAACCATACCGAAAGGAAAAAGAGTATATCATTTTTACAAAAATGCTCCACGCTGTCTCCTTAAAAACCTTAATAGGAAAACCCTGTGGGAGTAAACTATAGCAAGGGAAAAAGAGTACAGCTGGTGTAGACTCCCTCACAAGTTGACACTAGTTGTTCTTTACATATCTCTCAGATGACGTGTCCCTATATTGTGTACATGTCGTCTAAAAGTTGATGTGGGAAGTGCCTTTGTGAAAAGATCTGCAACATTGTCACTTGAGTGAGTGTATTGAACATCAATATTTTTATTCTTTTCAAGCTCTTAGGTGAATGAAAAGAATTTTGGAGGTATATGTTTCGTTCTATCACTCTTGACGTATCCTTCCTTTATTTGAGTGACACATGCGTTGTTGTTGTCAAACAATACTGTTGGATCCTTATCGAGTGGTAATCCATAAGTGGCTTGGATATGTTGAGTCATAGACCTCAACCACACACATTCTTGACTCGCTGCATGAGATTTAATGACTTCAGCATGATTTAATGAAGTAGCAACTAGCATTTGCTTTTGTGAACGCCAAGAAATCGTAGTACCTGCACTTATGAATACATATCCAGTTTAAGATTTAGCTTTATGTGGATCTGACAAATAACCTGTATCTACATAACCAATTAGTTCTTGTTTTGATCCTTTAGGATAAAATAAACCCAGGTCAATTGTCCCTCGAAGATAACAAAATACGTGCTTAATTCCATTCCAATGTCTCCGTGTAGGAGCTGAGCTAAATCTTGCTAATAAGTTAACAGTGAAAGCAATGTATGGTCTTATACAATTAGCAAAATACATAAGAGCTCCAATTGTACTTAGGTAAGGTACCTCAGGATCAATAACCTCTTCATTATCTTCATAAGGACGGAATGGATATGTTTTCACATTGAGTGTTTTGTTTACCATTGGGGTACTTAAGGGATTTGCTTTGTCCATATTAAAGCGTTTTAAGACCTTTTCGGTATAATTTGATTGATGCAAAAGTATTCCACTTGGTAAATGCTCAATCTGTAAACCAAGACAATAGTTGGTTTTTACAAGGTCTTTCATTTCAAATTCCTCCTTTACCTATATCACAGTCTCAAGAATTTCTTTATGAGTTCCAATGATGTTTACATCATCAACATAGACAGCAATAATTACATATCCAGATGTTGTTTTCTTAATAAGAAAAATGGGCAAATAGCATTATTTTCATATCCTTTCTTCATTAAATATTCACTTAAATAATTATGCCACATGCGTTTAGATTGCTTCAACCCATACAATGATTTCTGTAACTTGATTGAGTACATTTCTTTGGGTTTTGAACTTGATGCTTTAGGCATTTAAATCCCTTAGGGATTTTCATATAAATATCACTATCAAGTGATCCATACAAGTATGTTGTAACAACATCCGTAAGACACATTTCTAAATTTTCAGAAACAACTAGGCTGATTAAATATCTAAACGTAATTGCATCCATTACTGGAGAGTACGTTTCTTCATAATCGATTCCAGGTATTTGCAAAAAACCTTGTGCAACAAGTCAAGCTTTGTACCTCACAATCTCATTTTTCTCATTTCGTTTCCGCACAAAGACCCATTTATATCCTACAGGCCTCACAGCTTCAAGTGTGAGAACAATAGGTCTAAAAACTTTACGCTTATTAAGCGAATTAATTTTAGCCTGCATAGCATCTTTCCATTTAGACCAATAGCGACTATTTTTATATTCAGCAACAGATCTTTTTTCAGGATCCTCACTTTCAATGACACGTGCTATTGAGTAAGAAAATATTTCATTAATATCCTCTATTTTATTTCGATTCTGCAATCCTCTGGTACTTATATAATCAAAGAGATCTCATGATTTTCTAAACTTTTCAGGTTTTGGTTAAAATCAAGAGCCTCTTGATTTATCTCATTTTGTGTTTTTCTAGAACACATTCGTCCATATTGAGGTAATCATGTTTTTTAGCTCCTTTTCTCTTTCGAGGGTTTTTATATTTAAAACCGATTGGCTTACCACGCTTTAGGCGTATCGTAGACTCGTGAGTGACTATATTTTCGATTTGTCCTTTTGGGACTTCAATTCAAGCAGGAGCATTAGCAGCTAGTATATGTAATTTAGTTACTCATTTTGTATCTGTGAATGCATCTAGAATTTGGTTTGCTATATTTTGTAAGTGCATAATCTTTTGCACTTCTAACTCACACTGTTTTGTGTAAGAATCAAGATGCAATAGAGATGGTTTACACCATGTAATTTCTTTTTCTAATTGTTTCTTATCTCCCCCTAATGTCGGGAAAACTACCTCATTAAAATGACAATTAGCAAAACGTGTTGCAAAAACATCTTCAGTTTAAGGCTCAAGATTTTTGATGATAAAATGGGATTTATAGCCAACATATATTCCCAGTCTTCTCAAGGGACCCATCTTTGTGCGTTGTGGTGGAGCAATTGATACATATACCGCACAACTAAAAATCTCTAGATGGGAAATATTTGGTTCTTGACCAAATGCTAGTTGTAATGGGGAGTATTTATGATAAGCACTTGGTCTGATGCAAATTAATGCCGCAGCATGTAAAATTGCATGACCCCATATAGAAATAGAAAGTCTTGTTCTTATTATTAATGGTTTAGCAATAAGTTGGAGGCGTTTAATTAATGATTTAGCTAAACCATTTTGTGCATGCACATGAGCAACAGGATGCTCGACAATAATACCAACTGATATACAATAATCATTGAAAGCTTGGGATGTAAATTCACCAGCATTATCAAGTCTAACTTTCTTGATTGTATAATCAAGAAATTATGCTCGTAACCTTATTATTTGAGCTAGAAATCTTGCAAATGCTACATTGTGGGTTGATAATAAAAAAAGATGTGGCCATTTACTAGAGGCGTCTATCAATACCATAAATATCTGAATGGTTCACACGGTGGGTAAATAGGCCCGCATATATCACCTTGAATACGTTCAAGAAACATAGGTCATTCCTTATTAATTTTAACTAGTGATAGTTTCAAAATCAGTTTTCCAAGAGAACAAGCTGCACATAAAATTTTACTTGTTTAAAGGAACTTTTTGCCCTTCAATGGATGTCTATGTGAATTTTCAATAATTTTTCATATCATTGATGAACTAGGAAGACCTAAGCGGTTATACCATAAATTTAGTATTTAAGTATCTTTCTTAACTACCACATGTGATTCAATCAAATTTGAATATGTGTAATGCAGTCCCAAGGAAAGCTTTGGTAGTTTTTTTAATTTGTACTTCTTTCCAGAAATCTCATTAGTAGTATACATATATTTTTATTATCTCCAATTCCAGATTGAATATCATGTTCGTGAAGGTATATGTCATTAAAATTTTGCTGAAAACAAAGCATCATTTAGGAAAAACTTTGTTCTATTTGGCAATATGAAGCTGGCTTTACCGATTCCTTTAATCAATTTTGCAGGACCTGATATTGTATTTACAATTGCCTTTGTTGGTTTTAGTTTTGAGAAGTACCTTTTACTTTTAAGAATAGTGTGCACCGTACCACTATCTGGTATACAAATATCTCTATTGTCAATATTGAAATTTGCTCCTTCATTAGTGCAATCCATATTAAGCTTCACGTAAAATAGATAGTTTAATAAGTATAAAGTTTCAAACACATTATTTAAGGAACATTTTATTCAATGACATATAATATTAATACATCCAAAAACTACAAAACTATAAGCAAAATATAACATAGTTTTACATTTACTAACTAGTTATCACCAAAATCCTTGTTAATAAAATCATTAGTAAAATCCAAAGCATCAAAGTGTATTGAATCATTTATTGGATCTAAATGTTCAAAAAATTTACTTCCTTTCCTTTCCCTATAAGTGATTGCTTCTAAAGCTTACATAGATGCTCTGGTGTTCGACAAACTTAGGACCAATGCCCTTTATTACCACATCTATAGCATGAATCTTCCGGATTCTTAGAAGAATTTTCACGAACATTTTTTCCTTTATCATGTCTTCCTTCATGATGCTTCTTTTTTATTATGTGGTTTTGTGTAGGGTAAAAACTACCTTGACTACGTCCCCGACCATGGCCATGACCATGACTATGATTTTGTCCTCATTCAATATTTTCAATACTTGCAGCATTTGCTTCTGGAAATGTTGTCGATCCCGTAGGACAAGACTGATGATTTTTAATCAAAAGCTCATTTTTTTCTCTGCTACTAAAAGAGAAGAAATTAGTTCAGAATATTTTTTAAAACCACATAACCGGTATTGATACTGTAAGGTTATATGGGATGCGTGAAATGTGGAGTAAATCATTTCTAACATTTCTTCATCAGTATTTTTCTCTCCACAAAACTTTAGCTGCGAAACTATTTTGAACATAGTGGAGTTATAATCACTGACTTTTTTAAAGTCTTGGAATCACAGAGCGTTCCATTCATCAGGAGTTGTAGGATGTACAACTTCCTTTTGATGATCGAATCTTTCTTTTAGATCATTCCATAATACACTTGGATCTTTAATGGTGAGATATTTGCATTTCAAACCTTCGTCAAGGTGTCTGCGAAGGAAAATCATTGCTTTTGTCTTATCCTGTGATGATGTGGTATTGCCTTCTTTGATTGTCTCCGAGAGACTCATCAACTCAAGATGCATTTTTACATCAAGAATCCAAGGCATGTAATTTTTCCCCGTGATATCCAATGCAATGAATTCAAGCCTTTTAAGGTTTGATATGGTAATAACTATAAGAAATGTAAAAGTGATTAGAACCATGACTTTAATAATTCAAAGCATAAGTACTACAAGCACTACATGTTATTAAAGTAAATAACAATAATTAAAAGAGGAAAAACTATGAGCAATATTGCTACAATAAAAAGTTGAAATACAACTGGGGATAAATCTGAAATAAGAAGAATGATAATTTGAACAATAGCAGCAGTAATAAGAAATATTGTAACTCTGTTAAATATTTTGTGAAGAACTAACTATAGATGATTTCTAGAGAGGAGATAGGATATTGAGTAAGATGAGAAACGATATATGAGAGTTAATAATTTATTAATTTATAGAACAAAAACTAATCGTTTTTTAGCCGTTTTATTATCGTTGGAATAGTGTTATAACCGTTAGAATAGTATAAAGATAGTATTGCCCTTAGGCGGTATTTTAAGAAAAATACAAAAACCATAATTGGTAACGGTAGCATATGTTGGAAAAATAGTATGCAGCAAAATTTTAAAATTTTTATATCAGAGTATTTTTTAAAACACAAGTTTGACATGCTATATGTGTAAATTAACTAAATCTTACTAACCTTTTGTGTGTCGAAAAGCTCCTGCAATCAATGAAGAGAAGTAACATTCCAAAAGGACCTTAATCAACTGGCCTTCTTTGCTATTCTCTATCCATGATCGGAGTGAGTGTGGGCTCACGTCGTTCAGCTTTTCCACCAGTGATTCTCTTTCTAACCAATTGAGAAACACCCAAAGCTATAATTTGTGATTTGTGAATAATAGCTTTCCGAGGAGTTATAGAGTCTCACTGACAGAGTCTTATTCTAGGTTTATCAATTGATCTAAAAAATAAAGAGACTTACTCCCCTTTTTATAGAGGTTCGGCCCAAGAGTTAGTCCTTACCCGATAAGGCTTTGAAAATTCAAATCAAATTCAAATCAGGATCAACATCTGATAAAATCTGCATAGAAACGCGTGATCTTTTTATCGCTGGTTGACAAGCCAAACTGGCAGATCGGCATGTTGAACCTCCTCAATTGGTGGGCCGAATTTAAAGATCGGCCTACCAAACCTCTGATAAAAGATCCTTGTGAATCTTTATTTTTCACTTGAGATTTTTAGGATAGAGCCTCAGTTTTAATTCAAATAACCCAATAGAGAAGTTATCTAATTAAAACAACTTTATCTAAATAATCTCTAGGAAAATAAATAAATTCTTGATAATTCTACAAGTTTATCTTGGTTTAATTTATTCAGAATTAAATCAACTGATAAACATACAAGAATTATCTAATCTCAATAATTCAACAAGTTTATCTTTAATTAATTTTGTCACAAAATTAATTCAACCGATAAATAGACATTAATTATTTGATTCTTTCAAATTTCAGCCAATTTGATAAATCTAACATAAGTCACCAATTATTAGAAAAGCACGTCGTATCGTTATAGGATTTTTATAAGATAGCAAAGGGGATCTGATGGACCTATATAGTTCAAGCTCCCGATAATTATGAAACCCAATATTAGATGTACATTTCATAATTGTTAACTCAAATGCTACTATACTAAAAGCTTGGAGCTGCACTCTCGAATTATATAGAATTACAAAACCTATATAGCTAAGTCTCCATGACATATCATAATGTATCGTATCCTTATAGGATTATCTATAATTGGCTTAAAGACAAGTTCTGTCTTACCTTCCCGATTACTTTTATCTTAAGTTCCATCATCTCACCATCGGAAAACTTACCATCTATAAGACAATATACCATTCGATTATACCTATGTATCTAAATGGTTGAGCGCTCTAGTTTTCTAATTACAGGATAATACATATAAGAGGATATCAACTACTTATAAAGAGGAGTTATGGATTTCATATCTATGAATAACAGGTCTACGCTTTTAAGAGTCATGCCTCTAACGTACCGACATACGTACCGCTGTGGATGTCATCCTTTGGTCATCAACAGATATAAGTCAAACTAACATGATCACTATTCATTTCAAGATTAAGATACAATACAAATGACTGTCTAAAGTGAATCTATTTGCTTAGACAGAATTATTAATCCAAATCAATTCACTTTATGTTCTTATCCAACACATCGTCACCTATGACAACGTGCCAATGTTTCTATTCACGAAGTCACCTCCGATGGTCAAGACAAACTATCTCTCAATAGGGATATAGACAACATAACAATCTTTGCATGAATAAAGTGCTCAACTTTATTCTTTCGATTGTGGATCTTATGATTTAGCCCGTCACTTTAAGAATCATGTTATTCGCATAATCTGTCTATCATATGTCCAATTCTTAAAGGTTTAGATCGATAGTCTTAGACTTTTGTTTGCTTAACATGCATTCAATAAATATGAATATAAAGATGACAAGATTTGGTATATAAATAATAAATAAATTCTTTATCGATAAAAATGTCTCCAAAAACATATTATATTTTTATTTTTTAGGGTATTAAAACACCCGTTATTTTAACGGGTATGATTTTTGATAAAATTATATGAATAAATATGTCACTTTAGTATTCATACGAAGTCTCCGTAGTAAATATTTTAAATCTACCTATCACTTACTTCTATCAACTTTGTCCCACTACATTGATACTTTATTAAATAGCATCATTATCATTTGGAGACATAGAATTAATTCACCTCGACTACCAAGAGACATCGATATGTTTTTTCAACCACTTTTTTAATGCTTCCTTCATCTTCTTCTTCTACAACTTACCCTATTTGTCCCCTCAATTATGTTGACATTATTTGCTAAAAGTCTCTATAGGAGACATAATAATATTTTCTTTTAATGCTCATTTAATTCTATCCCGCTCTTCAATTAATTTGATGCCTATTTATTCAACCATCACCACTCTCTTCTCTAGTTTCTCATTCTCTCATTTCTCACTTCAATTTCCAATTAAAGACACAAGGCATAAAGCTCTATTTGCAACCACGACAACTATATTTCCAGCCACGTTTGAAGCCGTTTTGGAGTTAATACAAGCTTGATTTTTAACCCGAACTTTGGTGTTTTTCAAAGGAGTTTTGAGGTAGGTTTTCTTTAATTTAAACTTGACTTTAGTATGTATTTTCTTTATATTTAATGCATGTTTTCCTCACTAATTGCAAGAAAGGCTAGAGATATAGTTTGATAATGATTTTGGTATAAAACTCATAAGAATATATTTATTATGATTATATAATTCATGCTGCCTATTTTGGAATGGTTTTGGAATTTTAAATGAGAATAATATGCTTTGGGTTTAAGAAAAACTTAACATTCCATAAACCTTGTATTATCTCTATGGGAAGTAGCTCTTTCTTGAAATTCTGGGATTAGATAAAAATGAATTTTATAAATTGGTTTACGTATTTTAAAAGTAGACATCCTAAGCTTTCCAACGAGTTATCATGAGCCTAAATCAGAGT
>CAMOHE010028816.1:0-19234 GCA_946598075.1 Artocarpus hirsutus | reverse complement strand
CTTTGGTCATAACAGTATCGTAATTGATAATACGTAAATGTAAATTTAACAAGTGCTAACAGTAGAAGTAATAATAATAATCACAAATATTCGTTACTAGGAGGATCGGAGCGTATTTTGTTATATTTTATGGTAATTTTTTTTTGACAAATATGTTAAGAAATCAAATTACATTACTAGTTTTGGTAATTTATTTACTCTTATTATAAGTTAAAGTAAGAGAAATACTTTTCGTGCAGAGGATTATGGTGCCATAATTGGTATATCCATTTCCCTTTCTTTTACGATAGGGAATAAAATTTTGTTTTGAATTGTCACATATATATTAAAAGTTTTACAGAATTTTCTTTTATATATAATTTTTTATCAGATTTAATGTTAAAAAATGTACTATTTTTGTCGTGAAACTTATTTTAAATTTGAATTTTTGACTCACTTATCCAAAGGTACGTTTTTGCTTTCGAAACAGCTGACAGGTATTCCAGAAAAAAAACAAGTGTTTGACAAAGTGATTCTCACTACAATCTCAGTTATAAATAGTAAAAAGTTCTCACATACTACAGCAACAAAAAACAAATTTGCTACAGTAAAAAGTTTTTACATGCTACAGTAAAAGTGGTTTCCACCACTGGTTCCCACCACTCTTCCAAATACCCTATAAAAAAACAATTGAAAGGTAATTGGTCAAGACTCAAATTTGTGGTGTAGCTTGTTGGTTTGCACGTGATTAACTAATTTTCGTTGGAATAGTGCTCTGTAATAATGATAAAATAATAATTGAGGATTAGATCAAAGTTATTTGATAATAGTAACTGCAAATAAAATCTGTTGTCACTTTCATGGAAATATTTTATATTTATAAGTAAAATTCAGAAGTCTCTCTCATTCTTTTTCTATGCATGTGCATGTCTCTACGGGCGGAGGAAAGTATTGGTAAGTGGGGGGACATATTTTTCAAATATTAGTTTTATTTTTTATTTTAAATAAATATTTAGTTGTCTGTCCACTTTGTGACGGTATTTGTGTTCGTATTAAATATTTGAAATATATAATTACGTCATTTTTTGAAAAGTTGTCCTTGATATTTTTTTTTATATTGCACTCACTGAAAATATTTTCTAAAGCTACCATTGCATATTATTTCTAGTTCCCATCTCGTCCATTTATTATTATGGTAATGAAAGTGGTATTTTAATTTACAAATGTGCGTTTTGATTTTTAAGGTGAAAGCTAAATAAAAATTCAATGTCATATGATATCTTTTTTTTTTTTTTATTGGTAAGGTAATTTTTAGCTATAGCTATTGGTAAGTTATTTTAAGGGGGAAAAAACTTTGAGACAAAAGGGGTGTTTGACAATAGTTTCCACCACTCAGTTCTCAGCACAAACTCAGTTATGAACAGTAAAAAGCTCTCACATGCTACAGTAACAATAAAAAAAAATTGATACAGTATAAAACTCTTATATGTTACAGTAAAAGTGGTTCCCACCACTTTTACTGTAGCATATGAGAACTTTACACTGTAGTAATTTTTTTTATTGTTACTGTAGCATGTGAGAGTTTTTTGCTGTTCATAACTGATTTTATGGTAGAAACTGCAGTTCCCACCACTTTGCCAAACACCCCCTTAATTAAATCATTATAACAATATTAGACAATTAATTCTGGTTCATTTATCTTAAGAAGTAGGTATATTGGGACCTACTTTACTTATTTTCTTCAATTCTTTCAAGTGCCTTACATATACAATTAAAGCCCGGCCAAGAGCGTCAACATCTAAACGTTCATCACGTCATTAAATGTGAGACAACTTCATCACATGTGAGACTTGACTGTATTGGACAAATCAGAGTAGTTGAAGGCACAATTAAGTGCTCATCTATCCTAAAGATTTATGTAATGTTGTTGAAGTATATCCGCTGTCTTGTTAGTCAAAAGTTATTGTGATTAAAAAAAAAAAATGGGCATTTTGTGTTGCCGTTCCTTCCCCACCAACTTGGTCGAAAACGTACTATATTGACATTTAGTGCAGTAAGTCAACGCCAAATTTGATCATATCAACATTAGCATGCCTATGAATAAATCATATATATATATATATATAGATTATAGTACCATATATCCTCCGCTCGACGTGCTCTACAGCGGCGACGACGGGGCACGTTCGACTTCATCGTGCGGCCGTACAAGGGCAGAATTGGTTGGGGGTTTTCACTCCCCGTCGCTGTCTGAGTCAAATAGTGGCGGCAGTGCACCTCACCGCCGCCGTAAACAGTGAATTCGACGATCGCTTAAAGGGCGGAGAAGGACAACTCCGGCGAGGCTTCTCCGGCCAAAATCAAGGGCGCCACCTAATGCATTTTGTTCTACTCGTCGAGTTGAGTCTATAGATGCCAAGATCGTATTGATCGGATGCCGGACGACGGAAAAATCTTGCCAAAAAGATTGAGTTTTTCCACTGCTTTGACTGACGAGTGCGGCTTGCTCCAGCAGAGTTATATGTGTGTATACATATATACATATATACATATATAAATATATAGAGTACCATATATCCTCCACTCCGTTGTTACATATTATAATACGTGTGTGTAATAAATTAGTCTTGGTTATTAACCACCTAAAATTTGTTGGAAAATTTATGGGTACGTCTTGACCCTTGAGTTTATAGCTCCCAAAAGGCAACTTTTATGAGAACCACCACGTTATGATTAACTATAAGAAATTAGAAATAGGGAAAAAGACATTATCACTTATTACTTATTTCTAATTGAAATTTATATGCCAAAACAATTTGGCTAATCTTTAATCAATTTACGCTTTTGGAAGAATTTATTTAACGCGGCTAAGAAAATGCTCTATATATCAATACCTATATTATGGATCCATTTAGCATTACTTTCTTAAGCTGCATTCACGCTGTTAAAAATGACAATCTACAACACATTCAGTGTTTGGTAAACCTTGTTTGTGTCTAGCAATTCTAAGAATTACAACTCAGTAGCAGAATTTGAATTTTTTATTTTGAAATTATAAATTTAATTTATTAAAATCTTTTGATGACTACACCATATTGAAATTTACTCAAATATTTTCAGTGGCTATTAGATAATTTACATAGATATATAAATTTATTTTCTTAATTAAAATTTAGTTGTTTATCCATAAAATATTTTGGATAATTAAACTAAAATTATATATTTTAGAACTTTATTTTAAAAATTATGGATGTTAACCTTGATATCATAAATAAAAACCAAAACTATGAGTACGTATACTAAAAAATTTATATTAAACAAAGATAAAAGATGCATGTCTAATTTAGCTATCATATCTTTCGATAATAGTTTATACATAGATTACTAAACACTTACAAATTCTACTAAGAAAAAGAAAAACTAGTACCTACAAGTAGATTATATATTGTTGCATCCGACCAAACTATTTGTTTTTGTATAATATATCCTGAACTTTTAACTTTGGCAAAATCTATTCTAAATTTTAATATTATTGACAATCAATAGTTAACAAGCGTGAAAAAAATAGACAATTTTGATTGCAAAATTCAGATGTGAGTTTTTATTAATGATAGAGCTCGTCATTAAGGAAAAAAACTCGAAAGAGTACTTAACAAAAATTTAAAGTAGCTATTAGACCTTAATTACTAATGATTTCAAAGTTCATAGTATATCATGCAAAGATTGAAAGTTCGAGGCATATTATATAAAAGGTAAATAGTTCAGCATGTAATAGTAAAATTTACTCTAGTAACTAGCGGTCTAGTATTGATAGAGTGTTAATTTAATTGGTTTGAACCAAACGATTTTGGCTCTAACTAGTTTACAGTTACAATATTTTTTTTCACAAATTTTAAATTACTATAGTTTTTTTAATTTAAACTTTGAGTTCGAACCAACAAAACAAATAGTATTCCATATACTTTTTCATTAGAATTTTTACTCTCTTTTTTTTTTTTTTTAAAAAAGTGACGACTTTGGCATGAAACCAATACAAAAAACGGCCGACTAATTGGTTGGTAAAGCTAGATGGATGAGAGAAGGTCATAATCAAAACTTGCAAGCATTTTTATTGGAAAAAAAAAAATTTGGAACGTGATGTTAATTTGGACAAACGTTGAACTAATATTTTTGGCCAAGCTCAAATAATTAAGGATTAATTTGGTGACAACATACTTTAATCTCTTACGTTCATGTGTGGGTGATTAAGTCTCCATATATGAGAGAAAATAAATAAAGTTTACAATCTCTCTCTCTCTAGATATGTGAGGTGGTTGTTGTCTTTATTTTTGTCTGATAGCATTTGGCGACTATTTATTTGCTTATTCCTTTGGAAATGTAGGAAATTTAGGTTGTGGGTCATGTAACTTGCAACATTTATGGTATAGGACAAGTTAAACTAAATAAAACTGTTTATATATATAATAAAAACAAAAAAATCAAATGTGATTGTGTGAAAAAAGGCATATACGTTCATACACAAAAACATATATGCATATACATATATAAAAAATTTAATAACAAAACAAAAGAAAGAAAAAAAAAGAAGAAGGTTTAACAATATGTTTATAGCCACGGGCTAAAAAAAAGGAGAAAATTGGCTAGTAAAAGCACATTAAAACTCATAAACGGGTAAGATATTTAAAACTAAAATCAAAACATTTTTTTAATCTAAAAATAAATAAAATAAACTCAAAACTATTAATATAAATAGTTTCCTAAAAACATATACATATAGATATATGCCATAGAAAGGCTTCGAGAAATTTCATAAACTTGGAGTGTGCGAGAGTCAGCATGATTTTATGGGTGGGACCCAGCCCACACGCCCCCCACGGATCAGGGAATAAAAGTCTTGACGGTGTCATGTATATCATGCTTCAAGAATAGTATTTTGAAACTTAGAAGAATACAATTGAGGTTACTTATATTTGGGTGTGAACTCATTCTAAAGACAAATGATTTTGCTAGAGTAAGCTAAGACTTTAGCAAATGGTAAACGAAATCAATTGCTTTATTGGGTGTTTGTTTTATTGGTTAAGTTTAATTTAGCTCAGTTCAATCGACGCTTTTATCCTTTGAATTAATGTTTAATAATACATTTAATTCAAACAATACTGAACGTATAAATTGAGATGAACTTCTAAACTCAAAATTCAAACACCATGCCCCTTTCATTTCAAAATTTCAAATCGATATTAAATAGTGATTTCACTTTTGTGTAATTATATTTATAATTTACCACTATTATTTTATATTTATTAATTAAATTTCTTTTTACATATTTTATATTTATTTTTCAATTAAATAAATTTTTCAAGAAGCAATAAATATCCATCTAAATACAAATTTGGTTCAAAGTTCCTGTTCAATTAGCACTTTAACTAATGTATGTTCAAACATCAGTTTAGATCATGGTAATTTTTTGAAAAAAAGTTTAAATTAACACAATTCGAATCTAACACATTAAATAGGGGTTTAGTTTTGTAGGCGGTATTGATTCATTGAAGAACAAAAACAAATACAAATTGACACCTCCACAGTGTCTGTGAAAAGGCTTCAAAAGTTTAGACTAGCTACTTTAATGGATTAAATTAAATTGTATGAGATATATGGATCAGCATTCCAAGCCAAAATTACCTCATAGTTTAATGCATTCATGAGGAAATAGCAAGCATAGCTGTAGTAATTGATCTTTAGATTCCCAACCCTTGAGTTTAAAAAATGCATTCATAATATAGTAACAAGTATAACCTAATGGTAATTCTTATAAAGCTTTTCATAATATGATACTTTTCATTGATATACTTACTCCTCTGGTGATGTCTTGAATCCTTGATGTTATCTATAGTCATTGTATTTTGCAATATAAAACAATAGAACTGTCCATACCATGGCCCACCCAAGATCTCTAGGGAAATATCTTTAGCCAAACAATTTCCTTAGATGCCTCAGTGGCAACCACATATCTAGCCTCTATAGTAGAATCATCAATCCAAGATTGTTTGATAATACTCCCATTATGGCTCTATTGCCTACAGTAAAAACAGACCCCAAAGTTGATTCCCTTGAATCCTAATTCAACTGAAAGTTAGTATCTATGTATTTTGTAGGTGTTAGGTCTTCTTCATAAATGCAAAAAAAACAAAAAGATTTAACATGGTTCAAAAATGTGCCTACAGGCACAGATTAGGAAAAATAAAAGAAGATTCACTTGTTATAGAAAGTACCATGAGTTGGGGTTCATATAAATACATATTACAAGGGACACAAACAGATTATTTACCCAAAACTAAAGTCAAGACATTTCTTCATATAAAAATTAATACAAATAAAGTTAGAAACTAATAACATTGATACTTTCCTTAATAATTTTACGTCTGAACTGACTTTGTCATATGATCATATGATGTAGAATTCGAATTGCTCACTCCTTAGTTTAAAATAAAAATATATTCATGCGAGGTTCAGGAAGGAAAAAAAAAAAAAAAAACAAGTAAACGTTCACGAGATGAGTTAATCATGGAACAAATATCCATGCTAGATCTCTCGCCTTGTTGAAACCCTTAATAATTAATTAATTACATACACGGCTAGCTAGATGCAGTTTACTTATAATATTAAATTAGTATAATCCTCCGTTTGGAAGTTCTATTTATTAATTTGTTTATTATTCCAAAATCCCACCTACCCTCGCCAAAATCACAAAATATTTCTTTTTATAGTTTATTCCAAGTCAAGCAGGCATATATATGTTTAGTTTCAACCATGTGCAACAGTGCATGTGTCCTTATAATCAGCTTATGAATATACCCATATATATACACGATAAAAGTTTCCACCATTATATACATAAACACATACATATACATATTGCACATATATATATATACGTATATTATAACTATGTAATGTATGTATTAAAAGGAGATATCACATATGTATGTTCATGTACCATGACTTGAGTAACGCATGTGTTGGGACTAAGGGTGTTTGAAATGGTGGTAGGAACCAGTGGTTAGAACTATTTTTACTGTAATATGTAAGAGCTTTACACTGTAGCAATTTTTTTAATTGTTACTGTAGCATGTGACAACTTTACATTGTTAATAACTGAGTTTGTGATGGGAACCGTTGTCAAACAACCGGTAAGAATTCAGATATTAATTATCTGTTTCTTGCCACATAATTATAAGTTAGAGTTAATTATAATACTTTTGCATTTAGAGAACATCAATCGTTTTGCTTTAACTTTTAAACTTTGAATTAACGTACTAATAGTTCTTAAGCTTTCTAAAAAATTATGCTAGTAATAACAAAAACGTTAAAAATTGACGGATTTTACTAGATAAGATGTACTAGATTACCCTTTATTAATGAAATACGTGTGCATCACATGCATGATAGAATCAGTCAGCCTTTTAACGTTTACAATAGAGGAACTATTAGTATAATATATTTAAAAAACTCAAGAACCACTAATATGCCTATTGACTAAGATAACTCCTATTGACTAAGATAACTACTATTTTTTAAGAGCCAAAAATAAAATTAACCCTATTAGTTATCTTATAAATTAGATGGCATATTCTGAATTCTGAGGAGGTTTAGAATTTATAGCTCCTGATTCTCACTCCACCAGTAAACCAAAAAATTAAAAATATAAAATATAAAATAAAGCCCCGCGGATACACACAGAATCTACCCTATAAACCCAAGTATGAGTGGCAGTGAAGATCATTCTATTATGATGAACCACAAAATCCCAACATACAAGCATAATTGTGCGAATGGCCCATGTGAGACTTGACGTGGAAAATTATTAAAGTTTAGGCAAAAGAAAAACAATACAGCATTATTGAAGTTCTTTAAGTACTACCAACAGAAAAGGCACCAACATTATCATGACTAAGACTTTTTGTTATTCAAAAATACTTCTCGATCATAATCAGCATCTACTGTTTTTTCCTTCATATTTCTTATATTGTTATTTTGTCATCGTGGTTTGCATGACAATGAGGATCCCTTGCTCTCAATACAACACCGGTCACCAGAGCCAACATTTATTGACAGGGACTAACTTTTTTTACCAAGATTATATTGATAGTTATGGACTTAATAAATTTGAATATTTTATTTTTTTAAAGTCTAAATAGTTAGCCTAATAAAATGTAAAGAACTTCTAATTAAAGGAGAGCCAAGTCTAAATTATACACGTATTTATTATATTAAAAATTAAAACTACTATATTAAAAAAGGAAACAAAATGGGGCCATGGCCCCCTCCCACCCCGTCACCGTCATTGCCACCGTCATTGCTAATCACTATATGAACATGATAAATGTGCAACATTATGTGATAGAGAAAAAAATAAAAATAAAGAATAAAAATAAAAGGCTACACATAAGACCACTTTTTAACTCCAAGAAAGTCAGCTTAGCCCCTCAAAAAAAAAAAAAAAAAAAAAGGGAAAGAGAGAAAGAAAGAAAGTTCAATTTTTTTTTCTAGTTTGAAATATTATGATTCTACCAATAAGTATCAAATTTCGATCATTTTTAAATTTTTCTCGAGAAATTGCAGTACTTGATCCATTTTAAGCAACCACTTCAATAAACGTTCCATTTTAAGCAACCACTTCAATAAACGTTTCACTTCTTCATAAGCATCGAAGAGGTAAATTCGTAAATAGCTAATTCATGACTTTGATAGAAGAGATAAGGACATGGCGATGGTAGGCTGTGATGAGTTTCAAGGGGGAAGAAAGCTCATGGACAGGGCAGAGCGGAAAAATTAACGAGGAAGGATGGAGTATAATTTCAAAAAGATAGATTATAGTTTCAGGAGGGGCTGAATATAATTTTTATAAAATTTTATGAACAATGTTAAAAAAAAAAATTTAGGAGGGGTTGCCGCCCACCTTGGTCCGTAAGTAACTCTGCTTTTGCTTATGGTCGTTAATTTCACTTCACTATGGTTTTCATGACGTGGCAATCATAATAAATTGTTATCCATGATTACTAATTTACCGCCAAGTCAATTGATAATTTACTACCAAGTTAATTAGTGATTTTACACTAAGAAGTAAATATTTTTAAAATTTGCAAAACTAGAGACATTCATTACAAATATGATTTGAAATGGTTTTCTCTCGCGTGTCCCAATCGACATTGGCTATCTATTTTAATATTCAGGAAAATAATTAAAAAGCGTTGAAATCAGTGATATTCATGAATCGTGAATTATATTGGTGACTGTTAAATAAAAAATTAGAAAAAATTACGATATATAACCAACTTATTGTATGAAATTGAAATTCAATACAATATTCAAAATATCTTAAAAATATCTTTAACGATATAGTAATTATTTTAATAATATCATATTTTATAATATATAATTATATAAGAATTATTTTAATGATATTATTTTAAGACATATATAGAATATTTATAAAATAAAATTATATTTTAATTTGATAGATATAATTAAGTTATTTGTCTTGTTGACCCAACAAATCATTCTTTTAAATATATGTAAAACAACTTCGAATAACATGTTTGGATTGAGCCTGGAAAATGACCCAGTCAAGTAGTGCTAGGCCCAGTCTGCTTTGAGTGTGGGCCGGGCTTAGAATAGAATCCGAACCCATTCCAGCTTTCAAGTTTCAGTCCATTCTCCATTATTTTCTCTTATTAACTTTCTGGGGAAAATTCGTCGGTTTTATTCTTCAATTTCAAGCAGAAAAAAAAAACGTACATTGGTTTAAACATTTTTTTTTTCTCAGTACCAATATTTATTTATTTTTTTCCCTTATAACAAAAGGAATTACTGTTTATTTTCCAGTCTCAAGACTCTTTCCACTCTAACTGAGTCGTGTGGCTGTTAATTTCATCTAATATTTAGCAAAATTTTTTATGGTTAATTTATTATTGCAGCTGGTTTGGTAGATCAGGCAGAGTTCACCAATCCAATTTTTGAGACCCAATTTAATTGTTTATGTTTTCAGTATTTTGTTCTTATATAAAGATGGCCAGGTTATTATATTTCATAACACGACAAATAATTATTGGAGGGAAAGCCAAGATAATAGAAAAAAAGAACAACACATCTTGACTTAATCAAACACTAATTGGGACGTATTTGAAAGTACTGAAGAAAACACTAATCTTTAGATTAAAATTAAGATTAATCCTTTAAAATGACCAATCCTAAGTTTTTTTTTTTTTAATTCACTGAATAATTCTAAGTATTGTTGGTTTCGGACCATCAGTTGAATGTTCTAAGCCTCATTTATTCAGCCTAAATAAAATATGTATTATTTCATCATCTCGCTTAGATTATTTTCCAAGGTTTTATATATATATATATATATATATATATATATATATATATATAAGATACATAGGTCGATCATGAGACTTTCAGGAACGGAAATTTTTTTATTGGTTTGTCCGTATTTTTATGCGTTTGGATCATGATTCTTATATTGTGATAAGATAACAAATGGTCCATAATGTTCCCCAAAAAAAAAGAAAAAAGTTTCATAGTGTTGCAGAAAGTTGAAAGTCATATATAACATGTTTCCTTGATACAGGCAGCCCATGAAGTTTAAACTCATCTTCAAATTATTATCACAATCTATGATGGGGTATAAAAATTACCCTGAACAGTCAGATTAATTTTTATCAAATTTCATTAAATTATGTTTTTTAAGCTAATTAATATGATTTTTACGTTTATCTCTTGGATCAATTGATATTTAGTAGATGCATGCCGAGTTGTTTTTGATATATTTTGCTTTAATTTCCTTAAAATAAAAATAAAAAAAAAGAATATGAAATTATCATTCAAAACTACATCTTACTAGTATTTTTATACCCCACCATAGAAAAATATTAAGCAAAATAACATTAATAACAATAACTCCAAGCAAAAAGAATGAAAGAATAACTTTAAGCCAGTCCAAATCGTTGGTTCAAACCGGTTTGAACTAAAAAAACTATAACAATTTAAATTTTACTAAAAAAAAAAAAAACCGGTTCAAACCGGTGTTTTTGAACGGATTATTCATAAATAAAAAAAATTACACTTCAACTGTAGTTTGATCAAGCGCCACGTATCTCCATCTCTCCTTCTCCACAAAATCTGCGTCCAAAAAGCGAGCAACAAATGCCCAAAGCCTGTAAATGTCTTCAAAATTGGTCACTAGCCCTAGTGAAGCCGTGACTGCACATATCCCACTTTGATCATCAATTTCATCCCTTTCTTTGTTCATCATCAACACTTTTTCTTGTCCCTCAATAATATTATGATCATAATTCTTTCTTCTAGTGCTAATACTTGTAACACAAGTCTCTAATCTTCTCTCTGTCTCTTCCTCATTCTTGTCCCTAAAACATACATTTTGTAGAAATCCACAGCTCAGAGAAATGTTGTTCCTATCAGCAAGTTTCTGAACAAGTTTTGGATCAACCTTCTCTCCTTTCCAGTCAAACACATTGAAAGCCACACTTGGTCCTCGGTCATACCCCATATTTGGACCATAAATTCTGATTAAATTTGGATGCCCGTTTTCCGAATTCGGATGCTGAAGCCTTGTTAGTGCATTCACCAGCCAGTTTATCAAGAACCTGGCTCTTGCACTAATCATAACTAGGCCTAAAGAATCTGCATGATCCAATCCCTTGCATTCGATTTTCTCCGGACTAATTTTGATCGAATTAGACCCCGAGAGGTTTTGTGTTTCCAACTCTATGATCTCTGAGTGTTGAACTTCTTCTTGATCAACATGATCATCATCATGTTTTAGAACTGCTGAGTCAAACTTTGACTTTTGATCATTCTCTGTATTATCTTGATCTTGATCTTGATTTTGATCTTCAGCCACATGACGAGGTACTAATGGTGTTGATGCCGGGACAAGGCTGACAATCCCGACACTTGATGCGGCGGATGAATCTGTTAGGATGGAAGCACTTGTTTTCTTGACAAACAAACAGCCAAACCCAGAAGGATTTTCCCCAAACACTTTGTAAAATGAGCATATGAGAAAGTCAGGCTGAAAGAGGGATAGGCCTAAAGTTTCCATGTCCTTAGGTCCCAAAGCACAAGCATCAAGCAAAACATGCCAACCATTTTCCCTTGCTATGCTCATCCAAAGATAAGAGTACCTAGAGCCGGTCATTCTAGACTGGAGAGGGAAAACGAACAATCCTCTATTATTCCTCGCCTTCTTGTAGTTACTACTACTATTTCCTATCATCTTTCTTAGCTTTCTTGTCTGAATTTTCATTCTTGGCCATGAATACTCGGCGGACAAGACTCTCGCGCCTCTTCTTTTCGAGTTCTCGGTCATGATCTCCACCGCCTCGCTCTGGAAGTCATAAACCGTGAGGAGATTTCTATTGGTATGAAAAGGGTAAGAGCTTGAAAGAATTTTGAAGGCAGAGGATTGGTTTGAAGTGAACACCATGGCGTAATCCTCCTCCGAGACGTTCATGAAGTCCATGATCCTCTTTCGGATGCCAAATTCAAGTTCCGATTCTTGGCTTCCATGAGTCACTTGGGACTTCAAGCTCACTGCTTTGTAACAGATATCAAAGAAGTGCGATTCGGGGAACTCGAAAGGCTGAGGAGTAATAGGAGAAGAAGAAGACGGCGACGATGAAGAGGCGACGATACTACCACTGGCCCGAGCTTTTGAAGAGCAAGAGAAAAGGCCATGGCCAACATAGTCAAGGCAAACATGGTTTGAGAGGGCAAGATGGCAATACTCTTGGGACCGGAGTTGATCGGCTTGATGAGTTTGTGAGTATTGTGGGAATGCTTTGATGAAGTGAGAAAAGGATTCATCCAAAGAAGGAAGAGACTCGTGATTAGTGAATTGTGTGTAATTTGGATGCAAAGAAGAAATTGTGGCAAGAATAAAATAGTATTGTGACGAGGCAGTTGTAGTAGTAGTATTACTTGTAGTTGTGGTGGCGCTAGCACTAGCCGCTGATTTTGGGGAGTGATGAGGCTGAGATGATTCAACAGGAAGGCTGAGAAACGATGGCTTGGCGCAGCAACCATGAAAGCAAGCTTGTGAGGCTTCTCCAATGCGACCAGATGAGTTCATTCTCTCCATATTTGATCATTTTTATTGATTACTTTGGTGTTTTATTCAATTCATTTCTCAATTGGGTCCCTCTTTTGATTGGTGAATAAAATGTGAACAAGAAGTCTCAGTCATGAAGGGGGTCGTGGACAGGTTATCCTTTAAGGGCATCACATGAGCAGGCCCGTGGTCCCCCTCAATTGACTTCGTCGTCTTCCATCATCTTTCCACAATGCTTCGTACGTCCTTCTTGTCTCTCTTATAAAATTTAGTATTATTTACAGATAAATATCTTATATATTTTAGGTTTAATAAAAAACTATACATTTAGTTTTTTAATCTCATTAAATATATTTTTATATTAGGTTTAGTATACAAATTTATACCTTTTTCTGATCACTTCTTAATTTTGGCCCAAAAATGCCCAAAATACTTTGAAATAAAAAAATAAAAACTTTGAAAACTTTAAAGAAAGCGTTGACCTGTAGAAGTCCAAAACACCCTTACAATTGTTTTTTTTCGTGTGTTTTTCTTCTTATTTTTAAAAGTTGTAGTTTTTGTTTTTATTTTATTTAAAATAATTTGATCATTTTTAAGTCAAAACCAATTGTTGACTGAGATAAAATATTATTTATACAATAAATTTTTAAGATTAAAAATCAAAGACATAGTTTTTAAGTAAACTTTAAATAGAGGGTATAAAAACATAAATTTTCCTAATATTTATAATTGCTAAAGAAAGTTCTAGCTTTGCCTTGTTTTGACCCAAAACCCAAGTTATTTAATCAAGTTTAATTTTAAATGCCATCCTAATAAGAACAAATATGTAGTTAGGTAGATAATTCACTATATTACAAGATCGTTTTGATGGGGTCCAAATGTCAAAACCAAAGTTAGCTAGGATATGTACAAGGATCTTGGGGCTCTTGGATAAACACATAATAATCTGAAAACTACCGCTAAATATAAAATGTCTATATCTCATGCCATCCATTCGTAATGGGCAAATTAATGCAAATAATGTCATGTTTCGTATCAGATTGTTTGAATTCAATGAACAGAAAAAGCGGTCTAGACACTAGACACGTACCCTGTCTTAAAAAAAAAAAAACCAGTGTCCAATTTTTTTTTTTTGCCGGAGTATTCGTTAGGATAGAGTAGGTAATTTTGTTTTATCAATAGAGTACATTGTTTTAGCTGTTATGTTAAAACTTTAACGGTTTAATATGTGTTTTTATACTTTAAAAATTTATTGCGCGTGAGGCAGAGTTACTTTCAATCACAAATCAGACTGCTAAAAATTTATCTTATGGTTAAACCATTATATTCTACCGACAGAACAAAATTATCTTCTCCATCTAAAAATTGCTATCTTTTTTTCTTTTTCTTTGAAAATTTTAATTTGTAGCGGCACATAACTTACTTCACAATTGTTTTAAATTTTATTTTAATAGTCAAAAGTTTATCTGGCTGAATTTACACGTTTTTTATATTCTTATATAATTATAATGTAAACAAAAGTTTAAAATTGTGCAATATCAATAAGGTTTTTTTTTTTTTTTTGATATCTCACCATAAAATTCTTTTTTCTTCCTCTTTAATTTTTTCCATCACAAATAAATTTAAGGTCACTTTAATTTTTCTCTCCGAACATGCTAGAAAGAAAATGAAGTGGCTGTGGTGCCTCCAAGAAAGATGATGGTTTATCTTTTCTTAGCGTTCCTTATGAAACTTTTTGCAGTTTTTTTTTTTCTTTTCTTTTTGAAAATAAACATTCTCATGTTTTTAAAAGACAACGACAAAGCCAGAAAAATTTATCAAGATAAACAGAAACAATATTAATCTAATATTATCAAAAAAAAATGAAAAAGATATAAAATCTTAAAAAAACAGAAAAAATATTTTTAATAAAATTTTATACACAAGGGCCAAAAATATATCCATCATAGTCTATATATGGCTCTGCCACTGTCTAAATACAACAATATAGGAAAGCAACAAGGCATAAAAAAAGGCTTGGCCTCGAAGGTATTGTCGTGAGAGCTTTTTATTAGTGGACGGCACTATGCACGCGGTGAAACTAATTAGATCGTTTTCTTTGAATGATTCTCAACCCACGTCATTGTCTATTTCTTGTAAGAAAATGTTTGTCCATCCATTTTTAAACTTAATAGACTTAAATTTAAATTTAAATATCAAAAATTTTTTAAATATGTATTTATTTTCTCTAAAATCTGAATCATTTAAGTATCAAGAATCTAAGTTTTTAGAGTTCTTATCTTCCCTTAAACTTTTAATACTCAGATATCTTTACTAGAGTAAAAACTAAAATTCTCTCTCCTATATATATTTGAGAAAAAAATCATAACTTCTTCATTTGATATCCAATTGAGATAATTCTTTTTTTACTGTGTTTCTAATAAAGAGAAGAATAAATTAATATCCATATTGTATATTTTTTAAAATCATTAATATTAAGATTTTATTAGATTTATTAATAAATTAAAAACTATCTTTACTACCTCTGCAAATATAAATTTTAATTTTATTCCATACTCAAATTAAAACTTAAATGCACATTTAAACGTCAATTCAAATAACAATTTAAATCACTAACTCAATCCTAATTCAAATTAAATCACTAATTCAAATCTATTTACCAAACGACAATACATATCCAAATTACTACACAAAAGCAAACTTTTTTTTTAAGGATTTTAAAGTCTCTATCTTTGCAAAAATTTAACATGTTCATCTTGATTTTTCAATAAGTTAATTTGTCTCAGAACTTGATCTCGTTGATGATTCGAGTTTCTTATTGTTTTGAAAATTTTAAGGTCCAAATTTCAAAAAGCAAAAAAAAAAGGTCCTAAATCAAAAAGTGCGGGGGACAGTATGTTCCTTTTTTAACATATAAATATGAAGCTTTTACGATAGAGTTAATCATATTTTTACACCATTAATAAGTTAAGTTATTTTAACTATTAAATTAATTTTTTAACAACGTATTAATTTATGTCACATAGGACAACTTTTAATCATAACTTATACGGTTAAAAAAAGAGATTTGATGTCTAAAATAACTCACCATACGGAAAAAGTAAAAGTGTCTTCCCAATCACAAAGGATCTCTTATAAATATCATCTACGTGAATTGTTTTGTCCTTGCCGATAAATAGTCAATCTGCAACAATCAATAGACTTGTAGTGTTATAAATATCTCTCGATAAGTCCTCCACTAACAACTCTGGGGTCAATGAGAGAGAAACTTCTTGGAGGCTTCTAACACTAACATTATTGTATTTAACGTGCATCAAGTTTCGAAGACTCGAGGGTTTTCCAGCAGAAAAAAGGGAAAAGAATTTTTTGGTTTTTTGGTATAAATTATTATACATAAATATATTAAATAAGAGGCATAATTCACAGTTATTTGTATAGTATTTTGTTTGTTTTGTTCTTAGTTCTCTCCTTGTTTTTTTGGTTCTGATGGCAGGGTTTTAGTCATTTTATATTTTTAGCATGCTTTGTCTGTTTTATTTTTATTTGTCTTCTCTAAACTTTGTTTGTGCAAGGGATTTTTTGGTCATCTTATCTTTTGCTTTGTTATATTATCGTCCTGCTCTTTTTTTGTTGTCCAAAAAAGTTGACCATACGTTAAAACATATTTACTAATTTATATTCTTTAAAAATTAATATTTTTATTCTAAATATATATTTTAATTATCTTTTACCATTTTAGTTCTAAAACAAAAATTATTGAATCAACAAGAAAACGTCTAATGACCAGGTAATATAACTATTTTTAAATCCTTTAATTTACAACACAAATAATTCATTTTTAACTTCCTTAATAATTATTGTTGATATCTTTTTACATTCTTATTTTGTAACGAGGAAAAACCAAAGAAAAGGGAAAAATAAAAGCTATAAAACATTGTAAAAAAAAACTTTTGAATATAATATTATATCAATGTAAGTATATATATATATATATATATCTGTACGTATAGAGTAATTTTATACTATGAATATTTTCAACTTCTTATATAACACAAATATTCCCCGCAGCAACGCACGGATCTTCGGCTAATTTGTTCTATTTAAGATTCTTTTTAGATCATGACTTTGAAAGTCAAGAGTAAAAATCATACTACAGTGCAGCGAACTCAATTAGCTAAGTGGCTCAAAAGCCAAGCTTTCAAAATTTTAGTCGAAAATTTTGACATGTAGTGCTTTTCAGACTTATAGTAAAATCTCAACAATGAAATTAATAGGATGTCTAGAAGAGTAATTTAAACCAATAGTTTAAACTGTAAATAGTATAAAATTATTACATGTTACAGTTTTTAAACTTAAAATGATGGTTTAAATTACTCTCACAAACACCTTATAAAATATAAAAAAAAGTTTCAAAATATATCAGGAATAGGATAAATTAAAAAAATTACTATGTAAAATATAGTATAAGATATATACTCAAAAAAAGTATAAAATATGACTCATATGATGATTATTTTGTAATTTCTGTTATTTTTAAAATATTTAATTACTATGTGTTATAGGGTATAAAATAAATATTCAAAAAAGTATAAAACATGACATCTTATGATAATTATTATATAATTTTTGTTATTTTTAAATATTCTGAAAATTTAGTTTTATTTCAATTCCATCATAAGGATTTTGCCATGTACTTTACGTTTCACTATGAATAAATAAGGGCGGCCATAAAAAAAAAAAAATCTAACGGGAATATTGATTCGTTTGCCAAGAAAGCATACAAAAGATGCTCTGGTAAAATTTCTATGATTTTAGCATCGAATTCTACGACCCGATATTAATATGGTTTTGATTAGAGTAATATGGAAGGACTTTGGTGGAGGAAAAATCTAGTTACACGACTTAACACATAATAAATACATACATACATACTTGTTTTTGACGGTTACGTTTTGAAAAGTTACATTTCTAAAAAAATATATTTTAACAACAATTGATGTATATGTGACGTGATAAGAATTCAATCTCATTCATTATCATAATTTTTTTGTCAACCATCTGCTTTGTTATAATTATTAGATTTATATCATGGTTAATAATAATAGTATCCATAAAAAATATAGCTATTGAAATCATACCTATATATATGTTCAAATCCCCTGTCTAATCTTTGGTGTCTAAAATAATGTCTAACTAATTATATTTTTTTAAATGACATGTCATAATATAATTGGTTGGATAACAAAATAAAAATGCAAATTAGATAGAGAATTTTGAATCTATTATATTATCTATTTTTTCTTATTTAGGGAGAAACGTTATTTTTAGATATCTAAAATAGTGTCTAACTAATTATATTATGACACATTTATTTAACAAAACACATGTAAAAATCAACCAAATACTATTTTAAATATTTTAAACAATATATTATAATATGATCGATTTGATACTATTTAAGACATAAAAATTGGGTAGAAAATTTAAATACTTGTTTTTAAAGTTCTAGAGTTTTACAATGAACATTATCCATTTTTTTCCCCTCATTTAGGAGAACGTTATTCAATGCTTATAGCCCCCAACGTTGAATGGATTTATGGAGAAGCACGAGACGAATCATAAAAGGCGATTAAGAATAATGTCCGTACCCTGCCGTTGAAGGTGTTGATGCAATAAAATGTGTCATTAAATTGAAAACGACGTTTGAACCCACGCCCTTTTGGACCAAAACCAAAAACCTTAAGCAGGCACCTTAGACGACCTTTGAAGTCCTGATGTATCAGCTGTCTATTATCAATTTATTAACTAGATACAAGAATTGTCAGCCTTTTTTCTTCCCCTAAAGTTTCGTCCGGTTAGCTTCGTTCCCGTTTCTATCTTCTTTCTCTCTTTTTTTCCCTCTCTTTTCTGTACATCTGCCTACCCTCTCCGCTTCTCGGTTGCTCCTGCTCCTTCTTCTTCTTCTTTTTAGAAAAATGATGCTTCTTTGTTTCCCTTACTAACTCTCTCTCTCCCCTTTTTTTCTTCTCCCACGCCTTTCTCTCCCTCCGTCCCTGCTTCTTCCTTTCTGTTTTTGTTTTTTCCTCTTCTTTTATCTTCTTCCCTTCCCCTTTCGCTTTC
>CAMOHE010028813.1:0-11212 GCA_946598075.1 Artocarpus hirsutus | reverse complement strand
ATATATATATATATATTGCTGTGAATTATTGTAGGAGATCCTCTATTTTCTTTTTGCGTTTTCTTCAATGTTTGAAGATCCGGGAAACGGTAATTTGGAACTGCTCTTCGTCTTCTTCTTTTTTTTTCTCTTTTTTTTTTTTGAGATTTTTTTAAGCATTTTTAATCGAGTATTATGGAGTTTTGATGATCTTTTGATTGGGTCCTTGTGTGTTGAATTAGAAAATCTTCTTAGGAAGATGAACAGTGACATAGATCCTTTCTCATTCCGTTTTATTTTGAGAATTTTTGAAATTGTTTTTGTATGTTTTTTGAGATAAAAATTTCAAAAATATTCTAAATACAAGTCTTAAAAAGTTTTCATTTTTTAAAATAAAATAATTTTCACCTATTTTGAAAACATTATCAAACAAATTCACTTTTTTTTTGTTTTTTATTTTCATTTATTTTCATATCCCAGCTAATCATTTTCAGGCATTCTACCCTTTTCGTTTAGAATTTTAGACGTAGCAATCAAATAAAATTTCTATTTTCCCTCAAAAAAAACTTATATTTTCTTTGTGTATTGTCCTGCTTCGATTTTAATATATTTCCTAAATACCTAATAATCACAATGATAAACAACTATACAATCAAAACGACAATCACAATACTGAACGACAAACAAAAAAGAGAGTAATGTGGACAGCCAATCAATTAGCGACACTAAATAAATGAGCAACAAGAATTGAAAAACATTAAGAACAATCTTGCGCCCAGGATAAAATATGTAGTTGGTGAGAAAATGACAGGACAATAGTAAACGACAATAAGTAAAAAGCAACAAACAACGTAGATAACGACTTGCAAAATAAAAACGAGGAAAACGACTATCAACTAGGGTCTGGTAAAAAAAACGACAAAAAAATAGACCGTAATAACATGAAAAGCGACAAACAACGTGGAGACGACTGCCAAATAAAAAGCAGGAAAGTACGGCAACGGCAAAAATTGTGAAAGGACGACAAAACGATCACCGCGATAATAAAACCCAAACAAAGGGCCGACATGAATGAATGACTGCAAGTAAGGAAACATCTCCGAAGATATAAACGACGACGACAGTAGGATCGCTTGTGTAGCTTTTCATTG
Source organism: Artocarpus hirsutus (assembly GCA_946598075.1). NCBI lineage: Eukaryota > Viridiplantae > Streptophyta > Magnoliopsida > Rosales > Moraceae > Artocarpus > Artocarpus hirsutus. The sequence continues at coordinate 10,082 of CAMOHE010028813.1, read as the reverse complement.
ATCACTCAGAATCTGGCACATTGGTTCCTATGTTGGAATTAATTCTAATAATACGTGGACTAATATATTAAATAAATATGTATTAATGCTATCAGATAAAATCGGTCTAATTAAAGTAATCTAATAAAGCGTAAAGCTTTGAGTTTTAAAGCATCTCATAAAGTATAGGTACAAAATTATATATAAAAACCTAAAAGTCTAATTTCTATTTTTATGATGGGCCAAAATAGAAAAAAAAAAAGTTAAAATATTATAAATAGTTGTGACCCCTGAGTCAGAATGTTACGTATCTTTTACGCATCCCATCACGTAAAAGACATAGAGAAAAACCTTCTCTCACAGAAATTATACTTTCTTGAGTCAAAAGATCAAGAACCGAAAATTCAACCGTTCTAATAGATTTAGGTATACTTCCACTATAATTCTTGATGAATTAACATGAGTCTTGGGATTTGATGATGGTTTTCATCTGTAAGTTTTGTTTCAACAAGTGGCATCAGAGCCGTCTCATGTTAAATCATTGAGAAATATTTTCTCAAAATTTTCAGTTTATTCAGATGTATATGAATTTACAGTATGCAGTTTGATTGCTATATGACTGTTTAATATAGACATATGGATTCAGTACAAAACGATTTGTTTTCGTTGAAGCTACAAACAATTTGGTTTATATATGTGTATACAATTTTGTTGAAGTCAATATGGAATCTGCTATTTGGTTTTACACATTCACGCCCAATTTAAACATATGCATATAGGCATATACAATGTCAATGAATCGTATTGTGTGGCTTCAATAACCTATCGGATTACCGATGGCAATCTCGCTACTACCTGCAAAGAACTCCGATCATGACCTTCAGGTCTCGCCGGAGAGGGATAGCTGCAGCTTCTGGCCGCGGCGGAGCATGAAAACGGAGGCCAAAAGCCGCTGCCTAAGGAGAAGAATAAAAAAAAAGGAGGGTTCGTATTGGTTTTAGGCCGGCGGCCTACTGCTCCACCGCCTGCGTCAGGGCTCTCTGGGGCCGCTGATAGGCCCCGCCGGCAAGCAGAGTAGCGATGCAGGCCACCGGTGAACTTTCTTTGGCGGTTGGTGACAACCTAAGCCAACCGCTTGGTTTCGCTTCCCAAGGGTCGTGACCTCTAGGTGTGTAGCAAAATTCTGGGCTTTAGCCCAGAATTTGCTTTTGGTCTACATGGGCCAACCAAGCCCGTGACCAGATGAAACCCAAGGGCTCAACCCTTGGGTGACTAGAGACCAAAAAAAAAAAAGGCTGCTTTTTACACTGGCCCAAGGAGCCCGTGAGGGCCCGTGACTGGCTAGAAACCCAAGGGCTCAACCCCTAGGTGACTCGACTAACCAAAAAAAAAAAAAAGTAAAACGGGCCTGGGTCAATTTTTAATTTGGATTGGATTTTATTATTGGGTTAAATAATAGGTTAATGGGTTGGGTTTGAGTAATTGGATTTGGGTAAAGAGCTGGATAGGGTAACTCGTCCGTACAGTACCCAACCCGCAGGGACTCGACTCAGGTGACTTGGACCTTTGATCGTTGACTTTGACCGTTGACTTTGACTTTGACGAAAAAATTTTATTTTATTTATTTTTTTTATTTTAATTTTGGTCAATTTTTGGTGCAATTTTAAATTCAAATATTGGTATTTTATATGTATTTTGAAATGAATTAATTAAAGCAACATGTCACCAAAGTAACCTCTTTTGTGGAAATTAATTTATTTTAAAACATAGATAGTTGTGTTCATATAACTTATGTGAATATTAACCTACCCAAATAAGGTTAATATTTGACAGAATTATATGTACACCTGTGGTAATAAACATGTGATGATTATTCGGTTTTACATGTGAATAATAAATCAACCCAAAGGAAGATTTATTATTTGACTTGTACTTATTATCAATGTGTGATTACTACACCAAGAGTACCACTTACAAGTTAATATTTTGTCCAAAGACTAAATATTAATGTTGTGCTAGGTATCTTGTGATGGGCCGTACCATTATTTGAATTTATTTGAGTATGATATGGAACTTATGTGAGCTTCTTGTTTTGCTATTTTGTTGTTTTGTTTTCTGTTTAGTTGCAAGTTCTGCTTCTAATATTTCTGCTAGCATCAATTCAATTCCCATGCTTAATGGCACAAATTTCAAGGCATGGCAAGAAAACATTATGATTGTTCTCGGAGTTATAGATTTAGAAACCTTGCGTTGAGGGTTGAACGACCTCCTAACCTTACAGATAACAGTTCCCTTGATGAAAAAAAGGACATGAAAAGGTGGAAACGTTCGAATCGCATAAGTCTAATGATATTTTAGGGGCACTATGTCCGAAAAGGTTATGACAGCCAAAGGTTTTCTTAAAGAAATTGAGAAAAGGTTTGCCAAGAACGAAAAAGCTGAAACAAGTACGCTTTTGGCAAACCTTATTTCAATGAGGTATAAGGGAAAAGAAAACATAAGGGAGTATATCATGGAGATGTCTCATCTTGCCTCGAAACTAAAGGCACTTAAGATAGAGTTGTCTGAGGACTTACTGATGCATTTAGTTTTGATATCTCTTCCTACACAGTTCAGTCAATTTAGGGTGAGCTACAATTGTCAAAAGGACAAATGGTCCCTTAATGAGCTCATCTCATATTATGTGTAAGAAGAAGAAAGACTAAAGCAAGAGAAGGCAGAGAGTGCTCATTTGGCTAAGAAAAGGAAGAAAGGCAAGGAAGCTGTAGGTGCGACGCCACAAAAGAAACAACAGAAGGGACAATGTGATGAATTTACCTATTTCTTCTATGGAGGTAAGGGACACAAGAAGAAGCAGTGTACCAATTATCACGCATGGCGTACAAAGAAAGGTACGCATCTTAATCTAGTTTGTTCTGAGGTTAATTTAACTTCGGTACCAAGATAGACTTGGTGGATAGATTCTAGTGCTATTACTCACATAAGTGTGTCTATGCAGGGTTGCTTGAGCTGTCAAATGCCAAGTGATGGTGAAAGATACATCTATGTGGGTAATGGCAAATCAGTGGAAGTTGAGGCAATAGGAATATTTAGGTTGTTATTAAAGATTGGATTTTATTTGGATTTGAATAAGACTTATGTTGTACCGTCGTTTAGACAGAATTTAGTTTCTGTTTCTGTATTGGACAAATTTGGTTATTCTTATTCATTTGGAAATAGTAAATTTAGTCTTTTTAAAAATTCAAAAGTTATTGGTTCTGGTTCTTTATCTGTTTATGATAACCTTTATTTACTTGATACGGTTGCCTTATTTAATGAAACCTTGCATATAAGTATATGTGGTGTAAAGCGAAAATTAACCAATTAGAATTCTGCTTCATTATGGCACAAGAGATTAGGTCACATTTTCAAGTAGAGAATTGAGAGACTTGTGTCTAACGGGATTCTTGATCCCCTTGATTTTACAGATTTTGAAATTTGTGTTAATTACATAAAGGGGAAACAAACAAACATAAAGAGATTAGGTGCTAACAGCGCTTCAGACGTCTTAGAACTAATTCATACAGATATTTGTAGGCCATTCCCTACAGCTTCTTAGAATGGTCAACAATATTTTATTACGTTCATAGACGATTTCACACGATATGGCTACCTGTATCTCATTCGTGAGAAGTCTCAGTCATTGAATGTGTTCAAGAATTATAAGGCTGAAGTTGAGAACCAACTCAGCAAAAGGATTAAAAGCGTCGGATCTGATTGTGGTAGAGAATACTATAGCAGATATGATGGTTCAGGTGAACAACGTCTAGGACCTTTTACTAAGTTCCTAGAAGAGTGCGGTATCGTCCCACAATACACCATGCCGGGATCACTTAGCATGAATGGTGTTACTGAGAGGCAAAACAGAACACTTAAGAACATGGTAAGGAGTATGATTAGTCACTCTACCTTGCCAGAATCTCTCTGGGGAGAAGCCTTAAAGACTATAGCTCATATACTCAACAGAGTTCCATCTAAAGCCTTATGAGCTTTGGACAGGCAAAAGGCCTAGTTTGAATCACTTGCACAGTTGGGGTTGTCTAGCTATGGCAAAGCCTTATAGACCTAATGAAAAGAAACTGGACTCAAGGACAGTGAGTTGTTATTTTATTGGATACTCTGAGAGGTCAAAAGGTTACAAATTTTATGATCCCACAACTAAGTCGATTTTTGAGACAGGAACTGCTCGGTTCTTTGAGGATGTCAAGTTTATGGGGGGAGATAGGGTTAAAGACTTTGTCTTTGAAGAGGAATATGTTGATATTCCCATAGTTGTTATTGACATTGATCAGGTTTCTATTCCTGACATTGTTCAAGAAGCAGATCCAAATCAAGACAATGTTGGAGAACCTCTTATTCTAGAAATTGTTCCAGAAGAACAAACTCTTCCACCTCAAGAACCTATGCCATTACGAAGATCTACTAGAGAAAGAAAAAGTGTGATTCCTAATGATTATATCATATTTCTCCAAGAACATGAAGTTGACATTGGAGTGATGGAAGATGATCCAATCAACTTCTGTCAAGCCATGGAAAATTCTAAATCTCAAGAATGGATTGATACCATGAATGAGGAAATAAAGTCTATGAAAGATAATGACGTTTGGGATCTTGTCCCGTTGCCTGAAGGTGCGAAACCTATTAGTTGCAAATAGATATTTAGGACCAAGAGGGATTTGAAGGGCGATGTGGAGAGGTATAAGGTTTGTCTTGTTGCAAAGGGCTTTACTCAAAAGGAAGGCATTGACTATAAAAAGACTTTCTCTTCGGTTTCTTCGAAAGACTCTTTTAAGACTATAATGGCATTAATAACACATTTTGATCTTGAGCTTGACCAGATGGATCTTAAGACTGCATTTCTCAATGGCGACATTGATGAGACAATTTATATGGTGCAACCAGAAAACTTTGTATTAGGAGACTCAAGGAAGATGGTTTGCAAATTAAAGAAATCTATCTATGAGCTTAAGCAGACGTCTCGTCAACAAATTTTATCAGGTTATCATCTCATTAGATTTTGAGATAAATATGGTCAATGATCGTATACACCATAAGTTAAGTGGGAGTAAGTATATTTTCTTGGTTTTATATGTCGATGACATATTGCTTGCCAGTAACGATATAGGCTTATTGCACGAAACTAAGATATTTCTATCAAAGAAATTTGAGATGAAGGATTTTGGTGACGCCTCTTTTGTGTTGGGCATACAGATACACCGGGATCGCTCTTGGGGTATACTTGGATTATCACACAAAAGCTATATCAATAAGGTACTTAAGAGATTTAGCATGCAGGATTGTAAACCAGGGGACACCCTTGTTATTAAGGGAGACAAGTTTAGTCTCAATTAGTGCCCTAACAATGATTTTGAGGTTAAGAAAATGCAAAAGATTCCTTATGCGTCAGCAGTAGAGAGTCTAATGTATGCTCAAGTTTGTATGCATCCGGATATTGCATACATTACAAGGATGTTGGGCAGATGCTTAAGTAATCTAGGGATGGATCATTGGAAAGCAGCCAAACGAGTCATGCGGTATTTACAGAGAACGAAGGATTACATACTCACATATAGAAGATCGAATCAGTTGGAGATCATTGGGCATTTAGATTCTAATTTTGTTGGGTGCCAAGACAGTCGAAGATCTACATCGGGCTATATCTACCTGCTTGCTGGAGGAGATATTTCTTAGAAAAGTGCTAAGCAGATACTAATAGCTTCTTCCACCATGGCAGCAGAGTTTATAGTATGTTATGAAGCATCCAACCATGGGATATGGCTACAAAATTTTGTCATTGGGCTGCGAATTGTAGATGGAATTGAAAGACCACTTAAGATATTTTGTGACAATAAGTCAGCAGTGCTATATTCCAATAATAACAGGAGCTTAATAAAGTCGAAGCATATAGACATTAAGTTTCTCGTTGTTAAAGAAAGAGTACAGAGTGGTCAAGTGTCTATAGAGGACATTGGGATAAACTCTATGGTTACAGATCTGCTTACTAAAGGAGTACCACCCAAGGTCTTTCATGAGCACACTGCTCAAATGGGTGTTGTATCTCTTGAGGATATGTCATTTTAGTAGGAGTTTGTATTTTGAATGCTTTCTTGTTGTAAACACATTTTATGGTTATTTTCTACAGAAATAGAGTTTACAATTTATTTCCACTCTGTATATATTTGATTTGATCTCACTAAAGAATAAAGTTAGACCAGTAGGAAATAGGCATGTTAAAATTATTTTGTATGAAATTTCCTTACTACATATCTATACTTGATCCATGTCGTTCATTATATTAATATACGTGACCATTGATGGGTTTAGTTGCTTTGAATGTAACAAAGACCGCTTTGATCCTATATTGATATGATTGATAGATCGGATTGATTGGAGATGCTTTTGATAATGACAGTACAATTCATGAGCTCATAAGGTATAATTCATAGTTATAAAGTTTTATACATAGCCCAAGTGGGAGATTGTTAGAATTAATTCCAACAATATGTTAATTCCAACAATATGTGAGCTAATATATTAAATAAATATGTATTAATGCTATCAGATAAAGTTGGCCTAATTAAAATGATCTAATAAAGTGTAAAGTTTTGGGTTTTAAAGCATCTCATAAAATATGGGTACAAAATTATGTATAGAGACCTAAAGCCTAATTTCTATTTTTATAATGGGCCAAAATAAAAATAAAAAAAGTTGAAATATTATAAATGGTTGTGGTCCCTGAGTCAGAAGGTTATGTATCTTTTACACATCCCATCACGTAAAAGACATAGACAAAAACTTTCTCTCATAGAAATCATACTTTCTTGACTTAGAAGATAAAGAACCGAGAATTCAACTATTCTAATGAATTCAGGTATGCTTCTACTGTAATTCTTGATGAATTAACATGAGTCTTAGAATTTGATGATGGTTTTCATCTGTAAGTTTTGTTCCAACATACTGACCTTCCGGGCTAACTATTTATCATCTAGCAACGTTCCTTCCTCAATATATGCGAGGAGTGGTGATTGCCAATCCTCCTTTGGATCAAGCGAATTCAACTCCTCGGAGCTCGTGTCTATGCTTGGCTTGTCTAGATACTCTAGGGGAATTGTTCTTTTCACTGTAACTTCAATGGCCGACCCTACGTTTACCAACGCGTCAGCTCTTGAGTTATCTTCCCTGGGCACCTGTTCGACAGTGCTTTCTACGAATTCTTTTATTAACTTCCTTACTAACTCTAAGCATTTGGACATCTTCGCGTCCTTGGCTTCGTATTCGCCATTAACTTGATTCACAATCAGTTGAGAATCCCTCAACACATTGATCTTTCTGGCCAACATGGCTCTCGCAAGTCGTAGGCCTACTATGATAGCTGCATATCCAGCTTCATTATTAGTTGCTTGGAAGCCTAGCCTGAGCGATTGCTCCGTTGCTTCCTTGGCCAGAAAAATAATTGGTATGCCAACTCCGCTCGCTCTAGCGTTTGACGATCCATCTACCATCAAGGACTACCTTTCTTCCATTTGCTCGTTTGCTTTCTTTTCAGCTCTAGGGTAAGTTCTGCTATGAAGTCAGCCAAGACATGACATTTCAAAGCCATTCTGGATCTATATTCGATGTCGAATTCACTCAATTCGGTCACCCACTTAGTCAATCTCCCCGACAAAGCAGGCTTATGCAATATTGCATAGAGCAGATGGACAGTCATGACCATAATTGGGTGGCTCTGGAAATAGAGCTAAAGTTTTCTTGTTGCGCTTTTGAGCAAAAGTGCCAACTTTTCCACAACTGGATATCTTGTCTCCGCATGGAGAAAAGTCTTGCTTGAATAAAACTCGGGGCATTGAGTCGATTTCTCCCCTTTTACAAGCACATAGCTAACGGCCATAGCGGACACAGCAAGGTAAATGAACAAAGGCTCACCAACAGTCGGTGGTTTAGAGAGTATCAGAGGGGTCGTCAGATATTGCTTCAATTTGGTGAACGCTTGCTTGCAAGCTTCATAATAACATATGATTGTGATGCCAAAATATAAAGTAACATTTTACTAATTGAATGCTATTCATATTTTGTTTTGTTTTTAACATCTAATTAATGAAAAATGACTAACATTGAAGCAAACTAATAAATTGAGTAAGTTTGTGTCATTTTAAAAGTCATAGACTAAAGTGAGATTGGAGATAAGGTTTAGGATTATTTGTAAGATGAACACATTCTTTTAAAGAGTTATAAAGTTAATATGAAAATTTTGTCTTTTCTATCAATCTCGAGTTTTATGATAGTAGTAGTAGTAATAATAATAATAATAATTAAAATTTGCCTTTTCTATCAATACGAGTTTTATAATAGTAGTAATAATAATAATAATAAGGATAATGACAATCATTATTATTATCATTATTATTATCATCATTATTATTATTATGAGGTGTTCAAGGAGAGGGACAAGGATTAACAGAAAAAGATTTCTTTGTCTAAATTTTGGGCAGACTATAACGACTTAAGATTTTTTTTTTTTTTTTTTTTTTACTTTGGAAAGGATAACAACTGCAAATTTTCAAATTAGATTTCCTACGTTCATTTTAATTAGCAAAATTAAATGGAATAAATCATTATCACCCTTTCCATGGAACCTAAGACTGCGCCTAGGAATCCTCCTAATTTATAGTAAAAAGGAAATGAAAAAAAAAAGGCGAGCCATATTCGTTTTCTCTTGGCTATGAAAATCCGCTCTTGTTTAGTTAGCATGTGAATATTGCATAAATATAGCACATAGATATTCCATTCTTTTTCTTGGTGCAAACCCCTTTCTTTTCTTTTTTATTTATTTTTTTTTAAGAAGGAGAAAATTGCTAATTTGCTTTTATTTTTTTTATTTCATTTTTTTAAAAAGATAATCCTTTACTTCATGCAAAGCGCATGCAATACAGTTTTCCTCGCTTTGCATGAGGTAAGAAGGAACATGCAATATAGTTTTTCCATTCCCTTCCAAGAAAAAATACAGTTTTTTCATGTACGGTAATTTTAGGACAGACAAATATAGTGATGCCTTCATTTTCTTTACGGTTATTGTTCAGCGGTTAACGTAAACTCATTCTTCCCACGCTTTCCTTTTTTACAAATATTAACGTTCTTGCAGTTAAATAATCCACACAGAACATCCTAATACATATCGAGAGGAGCTTTTCTGAGTCTTTTGGGCTGCCTTGTCGTTGCAAAATTCCGAGTCTTTCTAGTTTTCTTTTCCTTCACTCAACTCCATCTGTAGGAAATACTTACGTAAAGCGATGGTTAATTATTATAACAAATATATATCTTGCATAGGAATTAGGCTTGTTCTTCGTTATACTTCTGTTTCTGATAAACATGTCTAATCTCGTTCATGTGCCCTTGAATGTTTCTCGTTTTGCTTGCTTTTCATATATAATAATCTTCTTTTTATAATACGTGATCTTACATAATATTTATACGTACTTATATGTATTAGCTTTTATGTTTTGTACATAATTGTTGCTGTAAAACACTGATCTTGTAATTTTTTTTTTTTTTCATTTCTTCCAAAATCTCTTAACGGTGTTGTACATGTACAAACTATTTATTTAAATGATGTTAGCCTTTAGAAATGTTTGGAGGTGCGAAAGACAAACGAGAACAATAATACTACAAAACCAAGTTAAATTTTTTCTACTCAGAAATAATTATTATCACAAGGAACTTGTCCCGGTGGCATGGGAAAAGCCCGAGATCGGGTGGACGAAACTGAACTTCGACGGTTCATCCAAAGGCAGGGCGGGAAGAGCGAGCATTGGCGGGGTGTTGAGGAACCACAAGGCCGAATTCCTACTCGGATACGCCGAATCCATTGGAAAGGCTAGCAGCACCGTCGCCGAGCTGACCGCGCTCCGACGAGGCCTCGAGTTGGTTCTGGAGAATGGTTGGAGCGACAATGTGTGGCTAGAAGGAGATGCCAGGACGTTGGTGGAGATTATTGTGCAAAGAAGAAAGGTTAAATGCGAGGAGGTTCAAAAGCACGTTAGTCACATAAATTCCATTATTCCAGAGCT
>CAMOHE010028811.1:0-12806 GCA_946598075.1 Artocarpus hirsutus | reverse complement strand
TTTTACTGTAGCATGAAAGAGCTTTACACTGTAGCAATTTTTTTTTTTAAACTATAACATGTGAAAGCTTTATATTATTTATAATTAAATTTATAATAGAAACTACCCAAAGTCAAATAAGGGATTAGTCTTACAAAAAAAAAAAAAAAAATTAAAACCTACCTCACCGTATCATTTTTTATTTCCATATTAGACTTTAAAAAAATAAAAAATAAGAAAAACTCTAAAAATCAGGTCTTCTTGTTGGCCCTGAAGCATCTTGATTGACGGCTGCCACTGGGAGGAGGAACGACGAACTCACAAAGAGCGAGGAAAACGCAAAAGAGTGAGGAGTGAAACATAAGAACGACAGCTTTGCATTCTTAAAAGCGCATCGAACGACTAGACTGGTGAAGGAAAGAATGGATTGAGGACAACTAACGAGCAGCTTACAAGGCTTCACGTGGACGCGCTGGTGCATGAGAAAAGTAGGCTTTGGATTAGGAGATAATGGCAGGCCTGCCGGCTGATGTCAGCTGACCAGTGCTTTGCTCCTCTGGCTTGCGCGTCCTGGCTACCGACAAGGAGAAAAAGCACACCAGCAAGAAGCCGCCATGTGGAGATGTTCGACCGAGTTTTTAAAGAATTAAAGGCCCCGTTTGTCATGAAAATCTTTAAAAATATATTTATATATTTTTTAGGTAAAAACTTTAAAAACATTTTTAATATAATTTTTTAAAAATTTTTAGTTTTTAAAACAAAACTATTTCCACTTAAAGATTACAAAAATAAGAACACTAAAATTAATAGGTGGAAAATGAAAATTACAAAAATTATATAAATATTTATAAACATGAAACATTCCAATACATTAAAACACAAAAAACACGCTTAAATTAAAATATGTTACACACTTTAGCAATTTTTACCAATTTCACGTAGATTAATTATTTTACAAACAAAAAAAACCTAAAAATTACTGAAAACATACTAAAACATAAAAACACATTAAACATACATAATCAAACATATTTTTACATTATGACATAAAAATATTATTTAACACGAAAACGTTAAAATGAAGAGATTTTATGACAAATAAAAATACAATATGATGATATTTAACCTTATTAAATGTGTATTTTTCCGTATTCATCAGTCCTGCGCTGGCTTTATTGAAATGAGAACGTGGATCCTCCGAAGTGCAGATTGAGTACAGCCCTAGGGGCACCTTGAGATCACCAGCCTAATTACCAATCTCAGAAGATGAAACCAAATTAAATCGACAATCATTGATCCATTCTAGCTCCCGTACAATCCCTCTCCAAGCATTACTCACAATTATCCTTCCAAAATGGCCTTCCCTTCTTCCATCGCCACTGCGACGTACCCCATCCAGTTCGATTCCTTGCTTCAAGCCTCTCTGGAGAAGGACTTCTCAATAAATCCACTTGCCAACTTGCCCACAAGAACTTGGTCACCAATCCAGTTCTTGAAAGGATTTCCATTTTCTATGTTAACCAATCGGCACCTTCGTGCATATTATTTCGAGGCCTTCACGGAGTTTAAGGCATTGAACATGGCTTGCGCCATTTACCTTATAGGGGATTATGTGTTCGGAGATCGATGTTGAGAGGTGTGCTTCCATTTTTTGGCTACGTTATTCATCTTTTCTTCTTCATACAAAAGCACTTTGTGATGATGAGGTCTATGAGAGCAAAGTTTTGGAATACGTTTCGGTACATATAATATAAAATTACATATATAAGTGGGTTCATTTTTTTATTATCTAGCTTGACCTGCCTTTTACGTTGTTTCTATGTTGAAATATAAGTGCATGACAATTAAATAGGCTTTTTCCTTCAAAAATTAAACAGGCTTTTTTGGAATGCTGGTTAGAGAAGTCTTATAAACTGGATTTAAATTTCTTTTTCTTTTCAAATTAAACTGTTTTGGGAAGGTTAATGTACTAAGATAAGAAAATAATACTCTCGCAACTTCATCAGTCTGATGAGAATGCCCAACTTTTTGGGAACTTTGACGGCTTCAACTTAATCTGTTTTGAGCATAAGTTCTACCTTTTTTTTTTTTTTTTTGAAAATCAAGCCAAAAAGTACTTTTAATTCAAATTAATTTTGGTATAATATTTTTTATCAAATTTAATTTATTATAGTATTTTTAGTTTAAATATTTAGTTTGAACTTACGTTTTCAAACAGACACTTACCCTTTTTTTAATAAGGGCACTAACTTTATATATGCGACGTCAGAGCTCCAGTGGCCATTGGGTTAATGGAAGTTTATCAAGAAGTCAAACTTCACGTCCTATGTTGCTGTGACCCCAAACGAGGAAAAGTTTGTTTTGGGGAGGAGGGCATGATTTTGGTCGTTTGGAGAGATAAAGCATAATGGTTGGTAATCGTATTCCTTGTACCCGAAGGCAAATTCCTACTCCCCTCTCACTTTGTCCAGTGCCGAGAATTAGGTACAAATAAAGCCTCTCTCTCCCTCTCTCTACACTTACGAGAACTCTATAACTTATTTAAAAGCATTAAAACTAATTTGAAAAGGTTTGAACTCCATTCAAGTTTGGGTGCTGAAATAGAGCATTTCTGCTTGTGATGCCACAGTCCACTGTGGTCAGTGTAACGCAGTTGACTCTGCCATAGCAAGACACCCGTGGTCAACCACACAGCAATAGGAGGCGCTGATTTGAGCCACCCTAATACTCTCTGTTTCAAATTAAATTCTAAGTATTCACTTGTTTTACCATTCATTGTTTTTTATTTTAATTTGTGATTAATTATTATGTAAATAAATAAAATATTATAATTAAAGAAGGCACACTAAAAAACCATGAAATCACATACTACTATAATATTCCTAAGTTTTGACACTAATGAGTTGAGTCTATACCTCAGGTTGCTCGTTGTCCCTTGGAGTTAACATTTAGCAAGGCGGGATCTGTAGAGTGGACGTGTAGGACTTCAAACTCCTTCCTTAATAGCTATCATTTCAAATGGTGTTTTGTCCACGTCTCATATTCTTAAATATTTTTTAGAATTGAACCATATATAAATATTTTCAAATCTTTTAAATATGTGCTTATAGAGTAAATGATATTAAATGCTCTAGGAAAAAAAAAAAGTTTGGTGAATGATTGGAGAAACAGCATTATGACTCTTACCACATCGTTTTATTTGTGGTCTTTTTTTATAAAATTATTGCTCCATTTCTTTCTGTTTCTTTTTCTTTATTATCGTTGCTGTTACATTAATTGCTAGTTGTTTTCAACATCTAGCTTAAAATTTCTCTCCTCGCCCACCCCAACTTTAGTGATTGACCTAGTGCTACTAGTTGACGTTATTAATTGTCAGTAAAGCAAAGAAGGGATATATAATTTTTTTTCCTTGACAATCGTACCTTTTTTAATGAATTATCAATTATCTCCTTATAAAACTTTGTCGCGTACCTAAATAGATTAAACAAATTAACAATCAGTTAAGGTTGCAATTTTTTCTTGGAAGTAAATTACAACTAAAATTTTAGTGAGTAGATGATTTAAAAATTAATTTTTTGTTTGTTATTTGGAACTTTGCTACGGGTTTAAATTACCACAAAAAGATCCATATCACATCATTCAATAATTTGAGGTCTCCACACGATTTTATCCTCCACTTAACTATAACTATTAAATATGTTCATTGGTGAAATCCACGAATAGGGGCTCACCTTTGTTGCTCGCTGAAACCATGAAATAATGAAACCACATATATGTCTAAGTTTTGGCATTAATGAGTTGGCTCTACACTTAAGGTTACTTGTTATCTTTTGAAGCTAATGTTTAACAAGGCGGGATTTGTAGGGTGGACGTGTTTGGTATTAATAGTCGAGGTAAGATTCTAAAACTCTTTCCTTAATAGTCATGATTTTAAATAGTATTTTATTCACATCTCATATTCCTAAAATATTTTTAAGAATTCAACCGTACATAAATATTTTCAGATCTGTTGAATATGTGCATACAGAGTAAGTGATATTAAATGTTCTAGAAAAAAAAAAATTAGTGAATGATTGGAGAAACAGCATTATGACTCTTACTACATCGTTTTATTTGTGGTCTTTTTTTAATAAAATTATTGCTCAATTTTTTCTATTACTTTTTCTTTGTTATTGTTGCTGTTACATTAATTGCTAGTTGTTTTCAACGTTTAGCGTAAAATTTCTTTTCTCGCCCACCCCAACTTTAGTGATTGACCTAGTGTTACTAGTTGACGTCATTAATTGTCTGTAAAAAGAAAAATGGATATATAATTTTTTTTCCTTGACAGCCGTACCTTTTTCAATGAATTGACAAATATATCCTTTTAACACTTTGTCGCCTGCGTAAATAGAGATTAAACAAATTAACAATTAGTTAAGATTGCCATTTTTTCTTCAAAGTAATAAGTAGTTGATTTGAAAATTAACTTTTTGTTTGTTATTTGGAACTTTGTTGCTGGTTTAAATTTCCACAAAAAGATCCATATAATATCATTCAATAATTTAGGGTTTCCACGAGCCTTTATTCTACACTCAACTGTAAATATCAAATATGTTCATTGTGAATTCCACGAGCAGGGGCTCATCTTTTATTTATTGGGGTCAGATACGGATCTAATTAAGGACTAGAGGGGCACGTGCCCCGCCAAAAAGAGCTTACCTGTATATTTGTTTAACTTTTTGACAGGTTCCCTCACTTGGTTGTTCAATTTTTTTTTTTTTTTTTACTTCTTTTTTACGTTTCCTATTTCCATTTCCAAAGTAAAACCATGATGTCAGCATGTCCTCAATTTTATTATTATATATAGTTGTCTCTTTCTGTTGCTGATCATGCATTTATGCATTCCCTTTCTCTTCTTCACTTGTTTCCTTAGACAAATACAAATATCAAACAGACTAGTCGTTATTTTTTTTTTTATTTTTTTATCTTCCCTCTCGTACGTATTTTTTTTCAATAATTTCAAGTTCGTTTGATATTATTTTTAAAATAGATAAAAATATATTTGTTTTAAAAAATAAGAATATTTTAAGAATTTTATTGAGAGTGTTTTTAAAATTTTTATCTTAAAAAATGTGCAAAAATATTTTAAAAAATTTTGAAAATAAAACTAAACGGGGCTTCCTTTTAGTTTTATCGTACATGCAATTTTATATAATGGATGTGTTACATTTTTATAATTTAAGTAATTTCATTACGGAAGATGATTGGAAAAAAAAAAAAAAAAGGGAGAGGCCAACTCAATGTAATTTAAATTACTCACTCAATGTCTATCTAATTACTAAGAATAACATTAAAAGTTTACCCTTTTTAATTTATAAACGTATATCGTTTGTTTAGATCCGGTATAAATTTCATTACTACGGTATCCCCATTGAAATTAAATCTTGGATCCTTCACAACTTATGGTACTTAACACCGATGGTGCTCTAAGAATTTTTCAAATAAAATATTGCTCGAATTGTAATTTTGATGCATAACCCTTGATTTAAGAAAATTAGCACAGTTATAGAACGTGTCATGCTACTGATAAGCGATAATGACTATAATGTCGAACCCACCCCCTCTTTTGCCATTAGACTAAAGGGAGTTTGAGCAGCTAGAAACACTTGATTAGCATGACAATGAATTTTATTTTTCAATAAAAAAATGCACTTTAGATTGTAGCTGAGATCAAAAGCGAGTGGCTGCATCCCGGGAATTTGGGATTGAAAGGATCTAGGTACTCAAGGCCGATGAAACTATCTCAAATGGGCCTTTGCCAACGGCAACTCTTGTTTTTTTTTGCTGCTTAAAGACAGGTTTCTTTACCTGCCGACGCTGGGCTCGCCGAGACCCAAGGACGAGAAGTTGAGCATAATTTTTGTTGGCCACAGCAATAGGGGAGCCGCAATAGCAACACTAGAGGCAACTGACATTGTTTACAATGGACTGAACAAGGTCCTAGATCATCCAGACAAGGCTATTCCCGTCAAGAGTCTTTTGCGCGTTGCCTGTCCTCGCGTTGGAGACTACGGCTTTTTGCCATGTCTTCGCCGGACTCACCTCCGATCTTCATGTCCTCCGCATCAAATCAGACATTGTTTTTTATGCTTTATTTAGCAATAAACGATGAGTAGTCAAGTTCAGTTCACATGTTATGCATTAATCTTGCCTAAATATATCACGGAGGAAAATGCTATGCAATCCCGTTCCCACTCAAAACCTACTTCCTTTAAGTTGGTATGTATTTGGGTTCCAGGTTTTCTAAAAATAGAATTACAAAAGAAGTGCCTTAGTAGCATGTTAAAAGTTGACACCTGAGTGTGAGATTTAAACCCCATAAAAATAGGCCCTCTATCATGAAAATTAATAATTCACTCGTAGAATTTTTATTTACTATCAGAAACTTATTCAAGCTCATCCCTTCATTTTTGTTTTTTAGATTTTACCATTTTATTGATCACTAAACTTTAAATTCAAACTAGTATTAGAGTCCAATTTCTAAAAGATTTATAACGAAATTGTCTATTATTATCACACTATTTTACACAACAGGCTGCATTGTGCCGTACATTAGACAATTCCTCCTTGGAAGTATTATCATCCTTATTACAGAACATTCATATTCTTCATTTGGTAAGCAACTATTGCTACCTTATTCACTAGTAATTATTTTTCCCACACTCGAAATTATTCAGAGAGTTTATTAATCCTTCTCACTATCCTTCAACTCCCAAGTGCCATCATCATTTTGAGCCATAGACTTGTTCTTTTCAGTCCACCAGTTTGCAACTACACGATATTCATCTTTCAGATAATCACCAGATTTGTTCAATAGTGCTATGTCGCGAGGAACCGCTAACTTGAATTTATTATCCTTTCCTTGGTACCCTGCAACTGTGTGCAAGTGAACCTCCAGTTGATGCACACTCGATGAAGCATTCTTCAGAAACGGTGAATTCAGAGAGTCAATGACCAGTTCTTTTCCCACGTCAGAATAGGCCGAATCAGAAGGATATTTGGGCACCACGTCAGTGTCATTATTGATGCGGAGAACATGAAGATTGGAGGTGAGTCCCGCGAAGACCTGCGAAAAGCCGGAATCTCCGATCCGAGGGCAGGCAAAGCAGAAGGCTGTGACGGGAATAGCCTTGTCTGGCTGATCTGGGATCTTGTTGACTCCGTTGAAAACAAAGTCTGTTGCATTCAGTGTTGCTATTGCGGCTCCCATGCTGTGGCCAACAAAAGTTATGCTCAACTCCTCCTCCTTGTGTGCAGCGAGTTGTTTTATTATCTCCGCTTTAATCTGGGTTATGTTTTAGATTGAATGATGAAATTAAAAGCCATGTAAATCAAGGGTCATATTAACATAATTAGATTTAGAGCACTATTTTATTTTAGGCCTATTGCCTATTAGTGATAGTCTTTGGATTGTGAGCATTATGTTATTTTATTCCTTCAACTTTAGATTGACAATTTATTCCCTAAATTACACTTTGTTTTCTTTTTTTAATTATCTTAGTCCTTAACACTAAAAATGGCCGATGGCTCCTCAAATTTATCGGGAACAATCACGACCTAACGGCAAAGTAATTTAACTTAT
Organism: Artocarpus hirsutus; assembly: GCA_946598075.1. NCBI lineage: Eukaryota > Viridiplantae > Streptophyta > Magnoliopsida > Rosales > Moraceae > Artocarpus > Artocarpus hirsutus. The sequence continues at coordinate 5,203 of CAMOHE010028811.1, read as the reverse complement.
TACAGAGCGAATTGCAGTTTAAGTTTTTAAGCTTTTAACAATAATAAATATATAATAGTTTGTATTTAATGAAAATTTTTCTTGAAATTTTGTTTCAATTATTATGTCGTTGGCACGTAACTATCCCTATAAGATTTCATAATTCGTTTATTAACTTTTGTCTCAGGGACAAAAACCATCGAAAAAAATTATGAAGTAACGTTTCATAATTTAAATTTTAAGGATCAAAGGTGATATAATGCTGTTCATAATTTAGAAACTAATGACTAACCTTTTATTGTATTACAATTATTGACCCTTTGGCTAAGTTACGTAACAAATCACAACTTTACATATGTAACTTATGATGAATAGAATTTATTAGATAAAAAGGATCATTCAGTCTTACATGATAACTTTCTAAATGCGGTTGAGAAATCATTAGTGTTAATCAGTGATACTTACTAACATTTTTCCTTTAATTAGATTAAGTTAAGAGTGTGCTCAACTCATATTCATCGTTTAGTATTCTTAATCTTCACATTAGTGTTCTAAATCTTCACATAGTATGTATAGTACTTTTTTTTAAAAATGAAATTGTGTGTATGTTTTTGGCATTAAAGCATTGATATGTGAATTTTTAATCCAAACGAGCAATTAATTTGATCCCAATAAAAACCGTTTTGGGTAGTCACGTTAGCGGTCAAATCTATACCATTTATTAAACAAAGAAAACAAACCGTTCTTTCTTTTTCATAGGCAGTTAATGGGGGAATAAAACTATAGGGCAATAATATTCTTTTTTTTCCCTTGAGGGAAAATGATAATATTTTTTCGTCGATTATAGTTGCTTCTCCAATCATTCACGAAACTTTTTTTTTTTCCTGAACAATTAATCACAAAACTTGCATGCACAGATCGAGTGCAGATTTTTTAATTGCGCTTTTCCTGTGATTTGAATGCTCCAAATTTTTTTCTTCAATAAATGAAGAAATAGGAACTAAGTAGAAAGGCTCAATGCATGCTAAGTTGATACTCATTAAATAAATCAAAAAAGCCCCCACTCTATTTTGTTAAAATTATGAAAAAAAAAAAAAACAAAAATAATAAAGTTCAGAATCCAACGTCGAAAATGATTAACCCAACAAAAGAAAAATATAGACAAATTGTTTAAATATACATACGCCACTGCAGGAAAATATCTTTTTAGCGGCGACAAATCGACATTTGTTACAATATTTTTCTTTTTATAAATTTAAAATATACCTGTACTGTTTCCATTATGAAGTAGCAATTTGAATTAGCGATCTAGACGTTCTCTTCATGTGTATAAAGTGAGAGAGGGAGAAACGCTTGATTAATTATTTTATGTGTACGGTATAGTTAGAATAAAGAGTTCAGAAACTACCTGGTCCCTGGCACTGGTGGCAGTAAGAGGACAGTCTGGATTTGTCTTGGTGTACAGGGAATACCAACCTTCGTGCACCTTGGGATTATTGGCCTCTCCAAGTATCTCCGACGCTGACACTAAAGCAACATCTATATCCTTAATCCATTCAGAGTTCAACATGGTACCTCTCCAAACGACAAGAATGTCCCTCCTCCCTAATACGGCCTTGCCTTCGTCCGTGGCCACGGCTACATAGGCCATCAAGTTCGACTGCTTAACCGCAATCAACTTGATCTCTAAAGCTGCATAAATGAAGTTGGTGACCTCATACTTGTACAGATTCCCATTCTGTAACCCCACCTTGGAGAAGAAATCCCTCTTCGCATAACGGGATCGCCCATAGTTGTTCGATTTGTCCTCGGCAATGAAGGCATCGCCGAGAGCTTCATTTCTTTCACCGTATAGAATGAGATAGCGGCGGAAATCATTGTCCAGAGGATGGTCTAATAGGCCATCCCAGTCATTCTCACCACTCAAAACCCTCCATCTTTCTCCTATGCATCCCATTATATTGCTATTATTCCTCAATCAGTACTATAGTTTTTCTAGCACCTGCCAAAACGTCTTTCCTAGTACGCCTTTTATAGGGATCAGCAACAGCAGCAGCAGCAACAACCACTAATCACTAACAATACTTTTATTGAGTTTTTGCACATAAACAAATTAATCGTGCGTTTTTGGTAGTTAGCCTAAAATATAAATAAAAAAAGTAAAATATGTCCCGGATGATAAGATCAACGTCAAATCCTATGTACTACCGTCCCTAGCTTTGGTGGAAATTAATAATAAAGTAATCGAAACATTCACCTAATAAGAATTACTATAAATAAATAATTAGACTTTTAATCACAACAATTTTAGTAAAACTTTTGATCACAACTAAATATTATGATATATAATTAGTAACAAGTTTTAGTTTAATTTTTGTTATGATTAAAACATTTAGCTGTGAGGTTTTAAATCACAAAATATTTTAGTAATTAAAAACTCTGTAGCTAAAAGTTTAAATCATAATATGCACATTAGTTAGTAAAAATTTTGTTAAAAACTGTTGTGATTAAAAGTTTAGTTTTTTTTTTTTATTGAATGAACTTATCTCATAATCAGCATTTTTTTTTTCACTTTTTGAAACAAAATGATTATGCTCTATTTCCAACCTCTTTTTATATGCATACGACAATACTAAATGACTAAATTGTATCTCTTAAGTTGTATAGGATATATCAAACATATATAAAAGAATGCTATTGCATCATTAGTAAAATAATATATATATATATATATATATATATATTAGCATAGAAGGAATATAGTCCTCTGGAGTTCAAAATACATCTATAATAATTATGGAAAAGAAAAATTATAAAAATCAATAACTTAACAAATGATCAAAGATTAAAAAATTAAAAAAAAGGAAAAGAAAAAAAGAAAATATTTAATCCTAAAAGCATTATTACCAATTAAAAAATTTAAAGATTATTTAACAAATTGGACTCTTTAAATAAAATATAGTTCTTATAAACACTAAAAACATGGCTTTTACTTATCTTTTTCAAGCAAAAGTAGAAGCTCCTTCAAACAATATGCATGGTTTCAAGTAACAGGAGAATCCTCAAATAATGCGTATCTAGAGAATCATGAGAACCACAATCCTGCATCACTAGAGTCTTCATTGTAGCTATTTAATAACAATATATATGTTGGAATTAAACACGAAAAACAGCGGAAGGAACGGATCATTGACAAACAAAATTTTTCTGAAAACTTTGTTCATCGAAAATAGCTATATAATTTTAATTAATAATAGAAAGCTTTGATAAGTTTTACAAACCTTTTGAAGACTATCAGGGTATTCTAACTTTTCTTTTTGACATCACGATCTTTCAAGCTAGGCCTCCACATCAATAGAAAGACAAGTGTGCGTCAAACTACAAGAATGAATTCTCACACTTTTCTAGATCTGCTATGTACTCAACACATATGATAACAAACCTTTCTTTGCAGAGAAAGAACTCTAAGTTTTTTCTCTCTGCAAAATTACGTGAAAAATATTTATTTTTTTCTGTGTGGACATAACTGTTATCTTTACCTTTTTATATCTGAGCAATTAGTTATTTTTTATTAATTTTAATTTACTTTAAATCTAAAAAAACCACCATATCAGATATATGAGAAGGAATATACTCTACATGATCCTTATCTTTTTTTTATTTAAAAAAATTGAATCACGTTTCAACGTGATTCTATAACTTATATATTTAAAATAAACATTTAACATAACTTTTAGCTTTTTTCTTTAAGTTAACGTTTGCTCGTCTTTTTATATATATATAATATATATAAGTTTATATGTTAAAAAAAATAAACGAATTTTGTTTACTTAATATATATAATTAATATATAATAAAATCTTAAATATATATATATTAAAATTTAAAAATAAATCACATTTATTTAAGAATAGGTTTTGAAATTAATTAATTAACTAATGCTTAGTTAAATGTGATAACATTTATCACATTATATTATGTGTCACAGAGAATATTTGTCTGTATCACAAAAATGTAATACCTGCCAATTTTCATGTAGTGTATAAGTAATGACATTATGTAATTTTATTAATGATTTATGATATAATGATACTAATTATTTTATTTTAAGTGTTATGACAGGTGACGATCACATGGAATTGATGTGTTCAAAGTGTTCATGTCAGTTACGTTGTATGTTATATGATAATTTTTGCAATAATTAATGTTTTGTTAAACTTTGTTATGTAAGACAGTTCGACAGGCCGAAATGACTCTCACGAAACAGTAGGCTGATGAATATAATCGGCAGACTGAACCTCAAACCTTTGGCAGGCCGAACTATGCGGTCGGTAAGCTGAAGACTGCTGACAAGCAATCAGCAAAAATCACCTAAAATTTGTGACGATGATGATGATATGTGATTGGATGATTATATTTTGATTGATTAGCATATTTTTGGTTTGATTGCTTATTTTAGATAATAAGGTTTGACTTTTGTAGATGATTGAATTATTTTAAAAGGTTTCCTATTTTGAGAGTTAAAATTTGGTAAGTGGACCAAATCATTATAATCTTTCCCTAATTCCCTTCAATCCCACGAATCACTCCATTTCATGTAAAAAGAGTTCTGATTTAACGGATATAGTTGACCTTCTCCATCATTTTTTTCATTCACGTAAAATAAAAAAATTCTCACACACACTCTCTTTCTAAAATTTCTCTCAGACATATTCTTCTTTCTCTCTTCTACACGTCTTTCTCCTTTCTCTCTTCCTCAATTCTCTTGCAAATAATTGAAAGAAATTTTGAGTTTTCTTTGGGCTAATTCGAAGGAAGCTTGAGAAGAAATTGTTTTGAGGTAAGAGACTCTTCTCGGCAATTTTGAAATTTTGAACACTCTGTAATCCGACTGCTATATCTTTCTCTACAAATTTCGTTTTGCTCTGAATTTTTAATATGTTATTCATGTATTGTTATGTGCTAACCATCAAAATTTCACCTCAATCGAATTTTTCTACGCTGAGATATGAATTTTTTTCTCTCTGCCACTCACTGCTGAGTTATGCTAAACAGTAACGTTGTATTGTCTTTATGTTTCGACCCCTATAACTTTGTCTACAAATCTCCATTTGCTCTGAAATTTTAATATGATTTTCATGAATATGCTATGTGATGTTGCTCCAAATTTCGTGCCATTTGGTGTTATGTAGGCTGAGATATTAAATATTCATGCTCTGCACCT